>JARFIY010000173.1:0-73313 GCA_036346155.1 Sinelater perroti | reverse complement strand
AATGTAGAACATTTGACAGCACTAGTACGGAGGTACTAGACGTAGATGAAGGCAGCAATGATTGTATCCTTCAATATTTCCACCTGGATAATACTCTTGACGATAATGACGAAAATACCGAAAGTGCGAGTTCATATTTGTTAAGCAATGATTGTTATGACAATACTTTATATGAATTTTTGTATGAAGATAGCTACGACTGCGATACGATGTGCGATGAAGAAGCCGTTCCGAAAAAACCGACAATTGTATAATTAAGAAAAATAATCGTTTATTATACTATTCTATGTGCGAAACACTGTAACAATTTATTTTTTCAAATAAATACTTCTTTTATATTATAGCTTTTACTTTAAGATAAACACGATAATTAATTTTACTCCCATTTTTCTTCTTTATCGTTTTATGCAAGCAGAATTGTAATAAATAATTGCACGCACAATTGGGATAAATAATAATTTTGCAATAAAAACTTTTTCAAAATACTCGAGATTCGTTTTTATTATATTTAATGAATAAACAATGAAATATTACGCATGAGTCATACTATAAATTTCAATATTACGTGTTCACTTTTCAAACCGGCGCGCGCAGTTGGTCAGCCTGGGGAACGGCAGCAGACGCCATTTCGCTCTCTCGGGCTCGCTTCGTCCGTGTCGTCAAATATTTCTTATAATTAATTTATTACTGCACGAATTTCAATCGCGTAAGTTTCCAATCATTCCTTTTTGTCTTAGCTACATTTTTTTATATGATTATACCATACTTTGAAGTGCCGTTTCCAAGATATTTGCGAATAACCGTACTTTTGTACCTATTTCCTTAATTTTCCAGTAAAAATAAATAGTTAACGTCTTTTCCGTTGAAAAGAGCTATTTATCATCTATTCAGATCGAGGTTTTAGATTTTTTCATAAAACACCTATTTTTCAAACCAGGGCACCCAGACTAAAAGTACATGGGAAGAAAGTCCTCATTATCATTAGCCAGCAAAGTACTGTTGTACAAGTGTATAATACGACCCATTTGGACAAACGGTTGTCAGCTGTGGGGCTGTGCAAGTCGATCAAACACAGAAATAATTTCGCGATTCCATTCAAAAATTCTTCGCAGTATAACAGCTACTCTTTGGTATGTGACTTTAATATATCCTCTGTAAGAGAACTAATCAATTTGTATGCTGTAAAGCGTCACACCTCTCTGGAGCTTCACCCCAACAAACACCTCTCGCAAAAGATCCTCGCCCAGACGCCTTAAGGAGAAGTGGCCAAAAGAACATGTAGACTAATAGCGGACTGACTTCACTGGAAGTCCTTCCACCCACGCCTTGATATGTCATACCATAAGCTCATAGAATATACTGTTATTATGATCGTTTATTGAGTTTTGCTCAAATAAGAAAAATATGATTTGCGAAACTATTTGCGTTCTATAAAGTTATTTTGCAAATTGCGTAATTTTTTGATTTTCTCTAAGCTATCTGATTTCTTTTATCGGTTTCAATATAGTTTGTTGCTATTTATGTATTTTCTGCTATAATTGTACATACATTTTCTTGCTTTTTGTTGTAGAAAGTTTATAATGTTATACTCTGACTGTTGTTGACATAATTATGATACTGATTTTGCTAAAGTTGTTATGCTGCTACTTGAGTAATATACTGGGCTTCTGCTAGGATTGGTGAGTTGTTTATATTTTGTAGGGCTCTTATAATTGCTGGCGGTAATAGTATTAAAATAAACTAGTACGTTACAAATATACTGCTTTTTTATACAGATTTTGCCCTCACAAATTGCAAGAATTTTTCAAAAAATTGGTGGATGGTACGTTGAGACACTTTCCAAGAATTCGTTTAATTAAAAATATGTTTATATAAACTTAATACTCGTTAAAGTAACGTCTTTGAACATCAGACACCGGCGTCAGTCACTGGAAGTCTTCAACCGAAAGCTCTTTTTACAGCACATGACCCCATAATAACAAAAAGAAGTTCGATATGACTAGATTCTGATTGAAGATAGGTTGAGGTAGCGTTTTCAGGGTTTGTGTCGCCATAAACTCTCCCACTAGCAGCGATGCATGGCTTGACTCATTATCGTGCTAAATAAATGCATTTAAGCACTTCTATGTAAAATGTAGTGTTAATTCTATTCAGGTGGTACGAACTCCTTATAGACAATACTTTTAGTCAAAAAGTCGATGAGCATTGCTTTTGTTTTAATTTGCTCATTCGTACCATTTTTGGTCAAAAAAACTTGCTAGTGTGCTACTCAGAGCTTTATCTTTTTATTTTCAGATCGTACTTGAAAAGTCACGTTTTATCACCAGTTATCACTTTCCCCAAAAACTCAGGTTCACTTCTCACATGGTCCACGAAAGCTCGACATACGGTTTTTCTTTTGATCGTCGCTCAAAACCTTGGCAAACCAATTTGTTACAGACTTCCCAGTTCCGCCGTGAAGATGTCACGCACAATAGATTTTGGAAATCTCACTTCATGCGCTATTAATCTAGCACTCGGACGCCGTCAGAAACTGTTTCTATCTTAGCCACATTGTCCGAAGTGGGAGATGTTGATGAGTGCCCTACGCGTTGTTCATCTTCGAAATCCATCCTCCCTTCCTTTTCTAAACGCTTTACGTCATCTAAACGCTTGTGCTTTCGATAAATCGACCCATAGGCTTTCTGTATCATGGATAGTAAATTTTATTGCGTATTTCTGATCGACACTGCGCTGCATTTAGACTCATGATACGATGCTTAAACAGCTGCCCACTTCGCAAACAATTTACATTTTGTAAGAGCTCAAAGGCTAATGATCTGGGCCGGGTCGTTTACTTGACATCCTCCACCAACCCTCAGACTCAACGATTCTGCTTCCGACCTTCTGCTTGGACAAGAAAGTCAGTCCCGTTCCGGGCGAATCTTATTATAATAATGCCAATTTACCACAGAAATGAGCGCTGGTACAATAATTTATATGGTTTTTATTTTTTGTTTGATTCTGTTAGATGTTTAGTTTGAATAATAAATATAAATGGATAAATTGTTTTTATAATAGGTTAAACAGATATTTTGAAATTTTTATGAATTGGAAATACGAGTATTGCATTGAAATACAGATAGCTAGCCTCATTTTTCATCCCACATGTACTTTGTCCTGATATATGCTTGGATTACAAATCCCACAACAAATATCCTTAAATCTGCGCTAAAGTTTCTCGTTCCGCATCGTATTTCTGGGTAGAAATGCATAGCAACATAGAAATCTATGGCTATTCTAATAATTCTTTTGCACATCTATCACCCTATTTAAAAAACAATTATTTTGTTGTAAACTAATAAAAATATATTGCTACTTATAACAATTAACATATATTTTATAATTTGTTTATATTTAATTATTTTTGTAACTAGCGAATTAGGAAGCTGTTAACATCCTTATGCAATCGATTCGTAACAACTTCCTACCTGAAAATTAAAAATTTTATTCTTTTAAACATTCACTTTAGTTAGACGGATTTTAGTCCCTTTTTTAACAAAAAATTTTAAATTTTGTATGTATATATGTTAGCCATCTTTTAAAAATGTTGGAACTAAGGTATCTTTAAATATTAGTTTATCAAGGGAAGAAACTATTAATTATAAAAAAACATTTACTTTAATTGGTTTAAAAATAGCCGTCCCCTAAAGTTATTCATTAATCTATTTTTCTAACCTTAGTGTTTAATAAGCTACATTCCAGAACAAAGCATTTATTTTGAAGTTATATTTTATATTAAGATTCTCAAACATATCTATATTTTTATGAGTATTTGGATACTTATATCTTCTGCAGTTGGGTTAGAAATATGTTTTTTTATTTAGTTTAATTAAAATCCTTAACGAAGGGGCTAAAGAGAATATAGTACCGTAAGCAATTTTCTATTCTTTTTTGAATGATGATTTTCTTTAAAATGCTTAAAAACAGAAACCGAACTTAAATTTGTATAACTTATTTAAACAAAATAGTTTTTGATGTCATGTAGCCAAAAAGATTACTGTCATTGTTTTTTACAGAATTCGTTTTGAACAATGTTGTAAAAAAGTCAAAGATTTTCAATGTTTAAGGTAATCTTTTATACGCGTACTGAACAAAATAATGGAAACGTTTGTGGAAGTTAGAACATCTTATATTAATACGGTGTTGGTGCAACTTTAATACGCAATGCACCTTAAATTCTGGGCGAAATAAACCGATACAAGTCTTGAATAGTAACGAATGGAATTTGAAGTCGTTCTTCATGCAGCACAGCCTCCAGCTCAGAAAGAGAGAGTTCCAATCATTGTGCTCGGTATACCAATAAGAAGAGAATGGAATGAATCGGTGATATAGTAAATAGATATATAATAAATTCACAGTGCTATTGTAGCCGAATACCAACAAAAAATCCCTACATGCATGGCGTAGAGGTACTCGAACATGAGCAAAGCAATAATAAAAGGAAGCAAGAGATATGACTATTTCCACAGAACGTCAAATGTTACTCAGACATACATATAATTCCGATGTAACGTTGCGCATCATAAGTTTAAAGAAATTATCGAAAAGTATTTTATGTTTAAAGTAAACAATCAGGTTAGATATCTAATGTCTCTTTCACAATAGAAATTTTAATTCTTACAAATTTATTTCCTAAGCGAGGGCAAAAGATATGCTAGAGGCTAACCAACTGTCTGGGTGTAAAATAAGTCTTGGTTGAACAATTTATATTGCAATATAACAATAAATAGCTAACACAACTGAAGATCACATTAAACAAAGTGTCTTTAAACTGCAAAAAAATTGAAATTGTTATTCGTACTAACAGAAAAGCCGTTAGTTGTCAAAAAGGCTGCTTCACCAAATGAAATGGCCTTGGTGGTAGTAAAAGAGGAGCTTGAGCAGAGAGTTTTTGTTTTGCATACCCACAAAAATACGTTGCAATCAGTGCATCAGCAAAATCGACCGTTTGATGTTCTTCAATATAACCAAATTACCATTCAGAATAATAATATCTATATATATATATAATAATTTCTGGAGCTTTTCTTTATTATTATCATCCACTTCGTGAACTTTCGTTTTCTATTAAATTAATTATTGATAGATATGCTTACTCAAATAGAAAGAGATTGAACTTTACTAAAGGTAATCAGATACAAATCAGAACAACTTTGACTGTTGTAGAAAGAGTCAGCGTTGATGATTATTTAAGTCAGATACTTCTGTTTACCGAGGGGACCACGTTACAAGTACAAAACCATTTAACATGCTATGATATATGTCTATATATATCTCTAATAGTAAAATCGCATATACATTGCTCCATGTTTAAAAGTCCCACGATAGCCATGACATAATCAGCGTTTTAAATGTTGTTTGTAACTTAAAAGAGCAATAGATCTTCTAAACAAAGAATATGTTTTGCGAAGTTTGATGTTAAAAGTTTTCCTTCTACGACTTTGTCAAGACTGCTATTACAGGCCTTCTGCAGCTGCACTCAAGAAGGTAACTAAATATAATCCATGACCTCTTCTCAAGTATATTTTAATTGGGGAAGCTTGGTGAATAGAATTAACAGACATCTTGTAACATCTTGACTTTTTTAAACTATGCAAAACTGATAGCTTGATAAAGACTTTCTATATTCTTAATACTAAAATTATTATTAGTGTAAAATCTTTATTTATTTGATATTGCTGCTACTTCGTTGATGAATAAGAGAAACTACGCTGCTCCTAAGCTCCCTTCCAACTTAATTTGCACAAAAACCTTTTTATGCAATATTGTATAATAAAGCAGTGCTAAGGGACTGTAAATTTATTTTTGTAAACAAGAGTACTATAGCACACAAAAGAACTTGTGAAACTCTCAACAGAACTTTCAAATACATAAAGAAAACTAGTGGAATCATAAGATATGTCACTATGTTACTCGTTGAAGATTGTACCTGTAATTCCTAGAAGAACGTACATCTTAACGATTGAGAAATTTGCACCAAAAATTATTATACTAAATTTATCATAAAATAAGAATTTGTTGAAAACTTAATCTGTAATAAATACCAGTAAAAATATTCAGAGCAAAATTATTTTTTTTACTTGTACCTATACAAGTCTCCTTATATTTTTTATAAAATAAAATTAAAATATGATGCTCACTAATTCGCAGAAGAATGTAGTAACTTCAAAGAAAGGAAACACAAAATAACTACATAAAAGTAAAATAATTATTTTTCTTAACATGTAGCAAACACCGCTGTTTCTAATTAGACCGTTTTTAAAATGTATTGTAACTTTTAGCGATTGTAAGGGGTATTATATATTACATCACATACACAAGAGAAACAAGATAATGTAATATCGGTTATGAAAGTACTAAGAGGGCAATTCAATACAGATCACAGAATGATTATAAAGGAAACAAGATATCAGGTTAGAAATAAGTAAAAATATAAACCATTTGAAAGAATACAGGCACGAGAACTGAATGAAAAAGAAGAAGCAGAAAAATATTTAAATGAATCTAGAAACAAGCAAGAAGAACTGGGGAGAGTAAAAGAGCTAAAAATTAAATATGTAAATAGGACACAGAATACATTTAGGGTAATAATTATGAGATCATAAAGAAATTATGGCAAAAGAAAAGTATCAAAAATAAAAAAAATATTAATGAAATTAGCAGGGGAAAGTTTTGGGTTTAGTTGAGAATTATAATCGACGGATTTTAAAACCCATGGAATAAAATTATGCATGTAATAGTTAAAGTGTTTTGATTTTTAGTCAATCTTTGATGATCTCTAATGATCTTTATGCATCTAATATCAGGATGACAGTAGTCCTAAATATTTCCAAACTCGTCTGCTAATTTTCAGCACATTTATTACATACTAATGCTCCTAATTATCTTTTTTACTTTGTTTTGACATGAAAAACATTAAATCAAATTAAATTATAAGATAAGGATGCTTCAGTTAAGAAAATCTTCTTTGACATGGTTGTTTTTGAAGGTAACTAACTAGAATATTCCAAAGAAATAAATGTGGTATGGTAAGTCATTTAATCCATCTCTACTAGCTGGATGATACCTTTTAATTATTTTTATATACTGTGTTTTTCCTCTATTTTAGTTTTCTTCGTCAAATTTTAACAGGGGCTGGTGTCTATGAGGTATCATAAAACAATAGCAGGCATTTTGATGGATGTTTGAAGTTTTAATCGCTTCTCATGTCGTAAAGTTGTAAATTGTAAACTTTAGGGTTAATTCCTTGGAGTTTGGTTAATGGTGCCCCCCCCCCTTGTTGATTATTAACCTTAATAAACCTTTTCTCTTCGCGAAAAGAAAAATGTGCATTCAGTTGCTTCATCATAATAATCATAAAAATTATGTTTAGTGTTTATTTATTTTTGGACGCGGGTAAGCCTTTACAGGTTATCTCTACGTCGATTTTTAAATTTTTTTATTCTATTAACAAAAAACATGGATTTTTTAGAAAAAAATTGGGATGGTTATGCTATGAGATTCAGTTAAATTACTACCTATAATAATATCACTAGGATGATAATTAAGTATTTGAAATAGATTAAAAGTAATATCTAAACAAAAACGAAAACCTTCATAAAAGTGATTACAATGAGTTTACATTATTGCGAAGTCCAAAATAAGAAGAAATACATTACTTATATTATAGATAACCTTATTGTTGAGCTTAATATGAGCAGAAAATTATATCTATATTACTTACGTTCAATTTTGATATTGTCTGATATGGAAGGAAAGCATTAAAGGCAATAAGCATTCAACGTAACTGTTCTTACCAAGTCGGGCCCCGGCGGTGATAAATCGAGCGTCGGGATGCTACGACCGGCAACGCGTAGGGCACAGAAGGCAAAAAAACGAAGCATCGGCTTCAACTTACAATTAAAATTATATTTACAATCTTACAGAACTCTAGCTAACGTACAAAAACTTAACCTACGACTTAATGTACGCGCTGAAACGGGCAGCGAGCTAGGTGCAGCAGCGCAAGCGGCGGGGCCGATAGCGGAGCCGGACAGCGAACAGCAGGTGCCGGAAAGCGAGCAGCCGGTCCGGAAAGCGAACAGCAAAAGAAACCAAAAGGGACTCACCTGATGACTCTTGATGATTTCTTCTAAGGGGCTGGCGACTGAGCCCGAATGCTTCGGTGGCTCAGATGTTAAGGGCTTAGCTCGTGCCTCACTCTACTGGTGGGGTGCAGAGTTTAGGGTGGAAGCATTCTGAGCCCGCTGGGGAATGCAGGGCTTGTCCAGGATTGGTGGACGCCGGGGGCGCCTTTGCTCTGATTGGAAAATACGCCGGCGTCCTTGCCCTGGGTGGTAAATGCCGTGGCGGCTATGGTCGGTGGTGTTCGGGTTGATTCGGGATCGTTTGGCACGACGCGGCGCGGTAGGTCAAGAAACCCCGATGTTGCACACGGCGCCACAACGTCGGTCTCAGGTAACATTCCTTTGGGATTATAAATTCGAAAGAAGGGCCTTTGTGTTGCACACGGCTCCACAAAATTCCGGGCCAGGTGACATCAACCCCGGTGAAATCGGGGCCAGGTAACACTGTAATTGGCTGTAGCAATATTCCATTATTATGGCAGGCAAAGCAAAGTGCTTTATGAACAAAGGAAAACTTATTATTACATTCCAGAGGCTGCGTTACATTAACAGAAAGTTTATATCTTTGACATTACAAAGTTCACTAAAATAATTATGAAGAATATAACGAAATTAAATAGTTTGTCGAACAAGTAAACTTCGTAAATTTAGGTTTTTTATATTATTGTAAGGCGTAGTTATCAAAAATTGTTTTTATTATTAATTAAAATATAAATTAAATTGTTTCTAGTTTTTTATGTCAATAAATCTTTTTTAAGTTTTTCAAATATATAACTATCCGTCCAATAAAATGTCTTTTTGTCTTTTTAATTAATAATTAACCCCATTGTTTTCGCTACTGCATCTAATAACTAATGCGTCTTTTATGATCGTTTTATTTCTTGTTATAATATCAGGTTCTTTTGTAAATTCAAAAGATTAGAAAAATTGTAAAGATATTTTTTAGTCTCTTTTCTGATAAGTTAGAAAAATAGATCAAAGCATTCCCTTATTGGAGGATACCCTAGGTGTGATACGGAGGGATGAGATTTATTACTTAGTTTAAATTGTTTATTTTTTATTGTTATAACTAAACCCCGGATGTTTAGGCACTAAAAATCATTAAAATACGCATTGAAAAATACGAGAATAGACATTTAAAAAGATGATATATGAATTTTAAGAAACCGAATGGTTTTAGTAACGGAGTTAAATAAATCGTTTATATAAATAAACATAAATATAAATTTAAATTTACTACAATTACAATTTTACAATATTAAATTGCAAAAATTATATTAGGTCACAAATAATTAACTAAAAAGTACGCGTTTGACTTTCCACTTGTAAAGATACACAGATAGAAAACGTAACGTGATAACCGAACGATCGTGTGGTCAATTTTTCGGTGATATATATTTGTCGGCTGTGCTAAGTGCACGGGTGCGTAATTTTGCGGGTTTATCATTTTGAACTAATTGTCAATTTATATTTATATATATATATATATATATATATATATATATATATATATATATAATACCCCTCTATTACAATCAAAACATACAAGCCCAGATTTTACAACAGTCAGGCACATTCTTGTCCCAAACAACGCCAGCGCCATATAATAGCTACGGAAATTCTTTTTACCCACAACAGCTACTTCAGCCACTCAACCTAACCCAACAAGCCCCACCTTATATCTCTAATAGACCTTAATTACCCGCTTCCAAGAAAATCAGAATGGACAAAAGTAAAATATAACAAAAAATGACCAAGGAAAAAGGTCCCGAATTCCAAAGAAGAATAAGCAAACAAATAACTGTTAAAGATTACTGGTTAAGTAAACCAATAACCGCCGCCAACATATACGACCATCTAAAAGATACAGAAGACAAAGAGGAAACTGGAGAAGGAAAAGAAGAAGTTGCCTCTAAAGCTGACCTAAAAGAAGCTAAATCTCCACCAATCTTTGTAGAAGGAATTCAACCCATACAACCCCCAACTCAGCTTTTAAACGCCAACGCACAGAACGGTTATATGATAAACAGGATGAACAATGAGCATGTTAAAATTCAATCTACTAATTCTGGAAATTATTCAGATATCATAAAAGCGCTAAAAGTGAAAGGCATCAAATTCCACATCTATCAACCCAAGAAAAATCGAACTTCAGGGTAGTGATTCGCAATATTCATCCCACAACCGAACTAGATGAAATAAAAAAAGCCATCGAAGAGCTGGGTCACGCAGTCGTAAACGTTTCAAATATTCGACAAAGAAGTACAAAGAAGGGGCTTCCTCTCTTTAACATAGAGCTGGAGTCCAATGCAAACAATAAAGATATTTACCATGTAAATAAACTACTAAACTCTATCATAAAAGTAAAACCCCCGCATCCCAAGCGGAAGGTTCCACAATGTATCAAATGTCAAAGATAGGAACATACCTAAAAATAATATTACCATAATTCACGCTGTGTGAAATGTGCAGGCAGTCACAGTACACAACAATGCCCCCGGAAAGAAAAGGATAGCAATGTAACGTGCGTTAACTGTGGGAATAACCACCCAGCCAACTACAAAGGCTGCTCTGTCTATAAGGAGCTACAAAAAAAGAAGTTTCCATCTCTACGGGAACGACAGATCAGAGCACCAAACACAACAATCACTAGTAATGAAATTCGCCAACCTGTAATTTCCTATGCACAAAAAGTTAGAGAAAAGAGTAGAATAATTGAGGAGGCTAACAACATGTAATTCGTCAGTGTCCCACAACAACAGTTAAACAATTCCCTCGAAACAATGATGACCAAAATGATGGAGAAGATGGACAAGATGATGGATCTCCTGACTGCTTTGATAACAAAAATGATATAATGCCAAACACCAAACTTAAAATATCCATCTGGAACGCCAATGGCTTAGCTAACCATATTCAAGAAAACATAGATATTATGATGATATCAGAAGTACACAAGACAGAAAAAAAGTTATATCAAAATCTCCCATTACACAGTCTACCACACTCAGCACCCAAAAGGCAGAGACCGAGGAGGAATGGCAATCATTATCAAATATACTATCAAACATCACGAAATATAGCCAAAGAAACCTACAAGCTACAACAGTATCAATAGAAGATTGGCAAGAACAGCTCACCCTTTCAGCAGTATACTGTTCTCCTAACCTCCCCATCAAGAAAGAACAATACGAAACTTTCTTCAATTCTCTCAGACATCGATTCATGGCTGGTGGAGATTTCAATGCAAAACATCCGCATTGGGGCTAACACCACGTAACAGACAACTATATAAAGCTATGGAGGGCAACAATTTGATTCCACTTTCATCTGGACAACCTACGCATTGGCCCATAGATCGACAGAAAATTCCAGATGTGATCGATTTTGCATCACAAGAAATTATTGCTTACAACTATCTGACAATTGAATCATCTATAGACTTATCGTCAGACTACACCCCACTTCTAGTGAACCTAGAGTCGCAAGTTTGCTTCAAAACCAAATCTCCCAAATAAAGCAATAAAAACATCGTAACAACGTGACCAGGGAACTAAATTTAAACTTATCACTGAAAACCGATCAAGAAATTGACGAAGCAGTTGAGCAGCTTACAAAAGCCGCATGGAAAACCACCCCTCACACACACAAAACTGACAAACCCGGACGCTGCCCTCAATGAATTTGAAAAAAGATTAACGAAAAAAGGAAATTGAGGAAACGATGGCAAATCACACGAGCTCCTATCGACAAAACAAACCTCAACCGAGCTACGAGACAATTAAAAGAACTGCTCAACGAACTAAAGAATCAAGGAATCGCAAACTTCTTGGAGAAACTCTCAGCGACTGAAGCTACCGACTATTCCTTGTGGAAAGTAACTAAAAAAATTAAACATCCCTAAAGAACAAATCCACCAATCAGAAGAGCTGACGGTAATTGGGTTAGAATTGAACATGTCAGAACACCGTAGTAATGTATTCCAATCCCTCCCAAGGGAGATATCGCTAGAAGAGGAAGCTCTTATCCATCAAATATTAGATGCCCCATATCAAATGGATACTCCTATAACCAAATTCAGGATTTCTGAAGTAAAAATGTCATAACTACCAACTTCAATTCCAACAAAGCACCGGGCTATGACTTGGTAAAAGGTAAAATCGTAAAAGAGCTTTCTCAAGAACGCTACAGAATAATTATCTACATATTCAATGCGATAACAAGAACTGGACACTTCCCATCTCAGTGGAAAATTGCGCAGATCATAATGATCTAGAGACCTGACAAAAACGCTGCTAAGGCAACATCTTATCGCCTTATTAGCCTTCTATCTATAATATTTAAAGTGTTTGAGATACTCTTCTTAAAGAAATTAAAACCTATTATTGAAGAAAGAAGCCTGATACCCAATTTAGATTTTGTCAACATCATGCGACAATCGAACAGGTGCACCGAGTATACCAAAGATGATCTAGAAAGCAAGAGATACTGCTCTGCTTCCTTTCAGGATATATCACAAGCATTTGACAAGGTGTGGCACGAAGGTCTGAACTTACAAGACGAAGATCAATTTATCTCATCCATTCTATAAAATGCTCAAATACTATCTAACAGAACGGCACTCTAGTAAAGCACGGGGAAATGTACACCTCACTGTTCCCAATTACATCAGGAGTTTCACAAGGGAGTGTCCTTGGCCTTCTGCTCTATTTAATATACACAGCCGATCTGCCAACTACCACCAATACTCAAATTTCCACCTTTGCAGATGACACTGCAGTAATGTCATCGCACCAAGACCCCAATATAGCAGCCCGATTTCTACAAAATTATCTCAACAAGATTGAGTGCTGGTTAAAAAAGTGGCGTATCAAAGTGAACAACACGAAGTCAACACACACCACTTTTACCCTTCCCAGAAAGACATGTCCAACCGTGTACCTGTGCAACACTCTACTCCCACAAAAGGACGAGGTGAGATATCTCGGAATCTACCTGGAGAAACGATTAAACTGGTCAAAACGTTTCCAGCTAGGCCTCAACTATCGCAAGATGTATTGGTTGATAGGTCGTAACTCTCACCTGACGCTGGACAACAAACTCCTCTATAAGGCGATATTAAAACCCAATTGGACTTATGGACTCCAAATATGGGGCTCTACCAGCAACACAAACATCCTGAAGCTGGAACGCTTTCAGTCCAAAACACTACGAGCTATCTGCAAAGCACCATGGTGCGTACCAAACCATGTTATTTATCGAAATCTTCAAATCAAAACTGCCCAAGAAGAAATCGCCACCCAGAGTGCAAGATACCAGGACTGCCTAAGAGATCATCCGAACACCTTGGCCAAGGACCTACTTATCGCTCCCAGAGTAAAGAGACTCAAGCGACACGACCCACTAGAACTTCCGCAGAACTTAACTATTATTATTATCATTAAGTAATTTAATTTAATCTAATAAATTCCATGTAGTTATCAAACACACAATGTGAAATATATTTAAGGTACTTGCCAATGGGCAAGGTCCTACTATGTCAACTACTCACTGTCAACACTGTTACTTATTGTCTATACAGACAGATTGCAATTAAATCATGGATGTAAAAAAAAGTAACGGAGTTTTTGGGGCGGCCACTTTCTTTTCGGTTGCTCTTTTATAGAAGAGTCCTTCAGTGCGTTGAGTAACAAAATACTTATTGTCGACATTCACTGGTTTTTCTTAAATTTTACAAAAAAGCACAGAGCCATCAGTTGAAAAAGTATCACTTCCAAACTCTCGCACATATTTATTTAATTTGTCGGTGACAAAAGAATGTATACTCGGCATTGTGACAGAAGCAAACCTTCTTGTAAGAATGAATGAAAATTAGTGCAAATCAACAAACAAAGTAGGTGTTAATACTAAAGTAGGTATACATTTTCAGGTCGAATTCTCGGTAAGGGATTAACAGATTATAATGAGATGGGATTTTTGTTGCTGCTATTCTATGAAAAACCAAATTTATGTGACTAAATATAACTATTATAAGCAAAAAAGGCATTTATAACTAAAAATAATCGAAATAAGCATTTTTAGGCATTTTGCCTGAAGATCCGAGCTTTAGTTATAACGATCACTTGAACAACTTTATCCAGTATGCACATTCCTTTTAAACCTTTACAGAATTTCTCTTTATTTATGATATATGTTTTGAAATGTATCACTAGTTTAGCGACATATGTGGATCGACAAGTTTTAAAAATATCTGTGATACTTGTAACTTCGTCATTTCTTGCATATAAACCACCAGAGCTACAGACGGGCCGATGGCTAGTCTGGAGATCTTTTCTCAGTCTGTATGTTGGTGTCGATGTATTTTGAAAACATTTTGTGACGGGTTTTATAGGATTCGAGTGAGTGGCGAAAGTATTAGTTGAACTGAGTAAGAGTTGATGGAAAAAGGATGTTAATGCTAATGCTAATGGGTATTATTTTCTCACTGCTCCTTTAATGTTCTCTTACCTAACTCTTTGTTTGTTTTATGTGCCTCCTATAACTTCTTTATTGTATCGTTATTACTCAAATATTTATTTGACATAAAAACATTATTTGAAATGCCTCTGCCATATTTCCTAATTTTTTCTTTACTTACAAAGTTTTTAGTTTTTCACCCAATAATTGTATTTCTAATTCTAATATGATTATTTATAAAATTGTCTAGTTCTATTTTTATTCCTGATCTTTCCTAATTTTTACTTTCTTTTCGTTTACTAATGTTTTGTTGTTCCGTGGATATATTTTTAATTTCTTTTTTGTTATATTTTCCTGATGACCTTCATCTTTGTTATTTATTTTTTGTTACGATTTGTTTTTATTATTTGTTAATTTTGTGTATAACTTGTTTTTTAAATCTTAAGAACTATTTTTGAACGGTCTTCGGTAGTCTTTCTAATTTTTCCATATTATCTCATTTACTTAATTTGTCTAACTGGAAGCGTCGCTTTACAAAGGATGGTATTTATCACCAGTAACTTGCTTTATTTGCGCTTGGTTTCACTTTTCTTATTTTCTAAATAAATGGTTCTTAAGCAGGAGCTATATGGTTTTCTAGAAACCCTAAGATATTCCAAAAGGAATGCAGATCAAAATTACACAAATAGCAGAATTAACACTCAAATGTGAAAAACGAAGAAAATATAGGTAGCCGAAGAAACAAAAAAAAGTAGAAAACTGTAAAGTAAAAGAAACAGATTAGAAAAATAATCTAATAATACCAATCTACAAAAAGACGATCAAATGCATTGCGCAAAATAGAGAGCAATATGTGTGCGTTCAACTTGTTTGAAAATGCAGACAAGAATTGTTGAGAAAAGTATTAGGAAAATTATAGAATCAAACTTACAATAAATATTATGGAAAGGTTAAAAGAAAACTGTACTTATCATTCATAGACTTACTTTCGGTATAGTGCAAAGAAAAATTATTTGGAAATGATTAGAATTATTAGGAGTATCTCATAAATAAATATAAATAATAAATAGTATATAAAGAATGTGACAAGTAAAATACAAATAAACTAAGAAAGATTAAAATAATTCTAAAAAGAGAGATTAAACAACGGGACAGCTTAAGATCTTTGTTATTTATAATATTAATGAATAGATTAATTGATAATACATAAGAAAGCGCAACAAATTGCAATAATAGGATATTAAAATTTAATGCATATAAAAGTAAAAGGTTTTTTATATGCATATAATATTATGTTGTAGCAGTGAATATGAAGAGAGTAAACAACATAAGAAATATAAAAGTGACTTGTAAGGATCAAGATTCATAAACTATGACAAAATATGAATCTTTTGGAAGTATAGTAATAAGTGAGTAAGTGAAAAATAATTAGTAAAATTGTAAATAGAACAGGAAATACTAAAAACATATATTTAGGATAAATAAATTAATAAAAAAGGAAATAATAAAATAAGGTATTAAAAACACTTGCATAACAGCATACCTCTACCCATACAATATGGATATGAATCTTAGGTACTCCAAAAAACACGTGAGTAAAATAAATACTTGAGAAAAATGTGGAAATAAACTAAATTGGAACTACATAACACAGGATTAGAAACAGAATAAAACAAAAATCAGTAACAGACAAAATTAAAAATATAAATAAAATTATAATATAATTAAAATAGCTAGGACATGTAATTAGAATAAAGGAGAGAAAAGTTGTTAAAGGAAACTATAAAAATTAGATAATTGATTTAAGGTTTTTCATCAAGTGTAAGTTTAGTTTAATTACATAGGATACTAGCAAATCTTTATACAATATGAAAAGTTTAAGCGTGTTGGGACAGTTCAAACCTACACTGTAGTGTAGGAGAACATCTAGGTGTTAGCTGCGTTTTAAGTGGTAGTGAAAAATAGCTTACCATGCAATTTTTTTCAAAAACGGAATACCAGAAAATTTTGAGATACAACTTTGCGCGTAGTTTGAGTGTTGATCATTTGCAAGAAATAGCTCTCGAGTCGGTATATGATTTTTTTTCATCTTACAAAAATAGTCGGAAGAAATAGCGTTTAAAAGACGTTCCAAGGTCAAAACGTCCATTTTCGTCTGCCACATTGAACATTGCATAAATATGTTTGAGTTATCTATGTATATGATCTATCACCTATAATGTTTGGACATTCCTTACCAACAATTCATGTCATTCTACACGATTACTTTTTAGCGAAAATTCCTTTAATTATTATATGCCTTAACTGACAAGGTTTTTTTTTATTAATAAAAAAATTGTTTTAAAATATAACGTCGTTCTATGTCAGTATAATTTAATAAGCGACAACGCATGGCTTTATTTTTATTATAGGCTCTATGTTTTCTAACGTTTCTGATCTTTGAAATGATGAATAACTCATGCAAATTTACTAAAAGTAGTTATTTATTTTATATACGGGCGATTAAAATTACTTAACATTATTTATGTACACAATACATACAATCAATAACGAAAAATTACATATTTATCTGCGACACTATTTATATCACACGCTGGCTGTTGACACTTTGAATTATCCCAGCTACCACATTGCGTGATATTTTAGCAGCTCATACTAGTTTCCGGAATATTTGTGAATTTATCTAGTAACATCTGGCATCTTCTTATTATCTGAGTTCCGTACTTGCACCCGCAGCGCGGCTGTATTCCTGAAAGGAATTATGCGTATTGTTGATGCGTGACGTCTGGCGACCCCTCGCTACAGGAGTGTTCGGAAATTTGTTACAATATATATTCTTGATGAAATGTAAATGTGTTGGTGACAAGAGTGCTTAGTGTGGTAGAAAATATTTCAAAAAATTGAGAAAATTAAAAGTATACTGCACAATTTTTATAATACCATAAGTACCTAGCCCTCGTGAATAAAATTACTATATCAAGGCCTTCTTTGCAAAACCAAAAACAATATTGTGCAGTGTATGACATGTCAACTATATGGACACTTTAAGTCTTATTGTAATGGACCATACGTATATGTGAAATGAGGGTAGCACACTACTGCAAGCTGTAAAAATCCAAGGAAACGCCAGTCACTTGTACATTGTGCGAAGGAGACCATGTAGCAAATTATAAGGGATGTAAATATTATCACAAACTAATCCACGGAAGTCATGCAAAAAAGTGCTATAAACCCAACAACGTCAAAAAATATAAATGCCAAGCCCAACCTTTATTTGGGCAGTCATCAAAATCAAAATAAAACATATAGTGACATAGTCAATAATCGACCAAATAATGCTAATGCATCAGAACCATTGAACAACATTCTGTCTCATTTTTTAAATTTATTTAAAGCCATATTCAACCAATTAGTGCGACTAAATGACGTGGTACTTAAACATGCTAACACCGCTAATTAGCAAACTAGTTCATTAGTGGTTAAGTTCCTAAGAGTGGCAGTGTGGAATACCAATGATCTTGAACAACACAAAGAAGAAGTAAAAATATTTTTAATAAACAATCACATAGATGTCTTACTAATTAGTGACAAACATTTTATAGACAATAGAAAATAATTAAAATATTAAATTATGTAACATATAATACAAATCATTTTGATGATACCATGGCGGCAGAACAGTTCTTATTAAACGTATAATCCACCACTATGAATTGCCAAAATATCAAAAAACTTCCTACAATCCACTGCAATAAAAGTAGCAACTTTACCGCATAAACTGACAATTAGAGCCGTCTATTGTCCACTTTGTTGCAATATGGAAAAACCAATTTTCAAGAATTTTTCCAAACATTAGGCAATAAATTTCTAGCTGGAGGTAATTACAACAGCAGGCACGCCAAGTGGGGCTCACGCCTAGTAACAACTAAAGGTACAAAAATGTTAAAACAGAAGACAATAGATATTCATTCCTGTCAAGAGGCACACCAACCAATCGGCCGACTGATCCACAAAAACATCCTGATTTGTTAGATTTTTATGTTACAAATCAAAATCAATTCGACGTACATTGCTACGATTTGTGTTCTGACCACTCTCCAATTATAGCAACAGTTGGAGAATTTGTAATATATAAGAAGCTTCCACATAGACTACACAATACTCAAAACAAATTGGGATACCTTTTGCATTATATTAGATGACAGCGTAGACCTAAACATTTGACTCAAGCCGACAGAAGAAATAGAGACAGTTACAAAAACATTAATAAGCAAATTGCAACAAGCTGCACAACAGTCTTCACCGGTACTTCACACAAGAAAAATAAATGAGGACAGAATGTTACAAATTAAAAAAGCAATACCAGAAAAAAAGTGCCAGATAAAAATGCAACATACTCATACTCTAGGTGACACTCAGGTTTATTATTATTTGAGTCAACGATTAAAAAATATGCTCAAAGAAGCACGAAAAAATAATTTGAGCAATTTATAATAAAATTAACTAGAACAGATAGCGGTATCTGGAAACCAATTAAGAATTTTAAAAAAACCCTAAAACTTTTGCATCATCAATAAGAAAAAACATCAATGAAGTATGGGTAAAAGTGACACTGAAAAAGCAAACCTATTTGCAGAACACTTTCCGGTTTCCTTATTCCGACCACTAGACCATGAAGTAGACCAATAAATAGAACAAAGTGTATCTATTCCATCTATAATTCACACGCCTATCAAAGCCTTATTACTAAAGATATCGCGGAAGAAATTAACTTTCCAAATCCAAGAAAGTCACTTGTAATTGATCTTGTAATGGCTAAAATAATGAAAGAATCACCTAGAAAAGGGATAGTGATGCTAACTTACATCTATAATGCTATACTAAGATTTGGCCAAAATATCTTAAAACAGGAGAAATCGTAATGATAAGTAAACCAAGAAAAGAACCAAAAATGTCTCCTCTTACAGACGTATGAGTTTGCTGTCAGTAATCTCAAAATTACTTGAAAGAGTGGTGCTTCGTAGACCGAATGTAGACTTGCTTTTAGAAAACTGGAATCCAGAACATCAGTTTGGTTTCCGTCAGAAACACTCCACAGTGCAACAAGTTTACCGAATTTTACAAATCATAAACAAAGCATTTGAAAATAAACAATGGAGTCTTTCTTGATATTAGTCAAGCTTTTAATAAAGTCTGGCACCTTGGAGGTTACTTTAACCTTCTAATATTATACTTGAACGATAAAACCTGTCTTCTTCTTCTTCTTCTTTTTTAACCCTTTTACCTTAGACGGGTGTCGGGTTGTTCTTCGGTTAGTTTCTTATCCATAATTTCCATTTCTTCCGGTCTCTCGCGTCCTCTCTCATTTCAATTAGTGTTTTGCCCCTGCTTTTTCCTATTTTGGTAATTTGTTCTAACCACGTTTGCCTGGGTCGTCCTCTCTTTCTTTTTCTGCTATTTTTGGCATCCATTACTTTCCTGGGTATTCTTTCATTCGGCATTCTGCTAAGATGTCCAAACCATTCTAACTGCTTATTTTCTATTTTCGTACAGATTGATTCCTGCTGTAGCATTTCTCTTATATCTTCATTTCTTAAGTGGTCTATTTTAGATAATTTTTTCAATTTTTCTCAGTACTCTCATTTCGCTGGCAGTCAGTTTGGGTTTATGCTTACGAAGTATAGTCCAAGTTTCACTAGAGTATGTCAGTATTGGGGATAAGATGGTATTATAAATTTTCAGTTTATTTCTACTATTTATCTCTTCTTTTCCAAAGATAGTTTTATTTAATGAGTAGTATACCATGTTGGTTTTCCTAATTTTATTGGTTATTTCTAAGTCGACTTTACCATCGTCGGTGAATGTGCTTCCTAGGTATTCCATAGTTGTTACTTCTTCCAATATTCTTCCTTTATAATTAAAAGTATATATATATCGTTTACATTCATTTTGTTGAGTATCGTTATTTTACTTTTCTTTATATTTACTTTCATCTTGAGGTTTTCAATTTCTTCTATCCATATATTAATTAGTCCTTGCATTTTCTTTTTGTTATCCGCCACTAACAGTATATCATCCGCGTATAATAAGACATCCAATTGCACTCGCCTCAAGTTGTTATACCCTATTGTAGTTTCTAAACCTTTGCTTTTATTCCTGGCATTCTTTAGAATTCTATCCATGACAATTATGAATAGAAGGGGGCTCAGGCTGTCCCCTTGCTTGATTTCTATTGTTATTTTAAGTTCGTTGCATCGGTTACCGTTTATTTGTATTTGGGCTTTGGCATTTTCATGCACAGAATTGACCAGATTTATTAATTTTCTGGGCGTTTGTATTTTGTCCAGGCAATCTTCAATTATTGTTCTCTGTATGGTATCAAATGCTGCATGGAGATCTATGAAGGCTGTGAATAGTTCCTCCCCTGTTTGCATCTTTTTCTCTATTATATTTCTTAGAATGTATATGTTATCGTTTGTTTGCCTGCTCGGTCTAAAGGCTGCTTGTTCCTCTGGTAGATTGTTTTCAGGGGAAGCTCTGATTTGTAGTTCTATTATTCTTGTATATGTTTGGTATATCACTGATGATAGACAAATTGCTCTGTAGTTTTTTGTGTATGGGAAGTATTAGATTTTTATCCCAGTCCTCCGGAATTTTGTTTGTCTTGTATGCCTCCATAAATATCCCCATATCCAGTCCAATCCAATATCTCCCAGATACTTGACCATCTCTGGCTCTATATATATTATCCTCTCCGCAAGCTTTTCCTATTTTAATTTTTGCTACTGCATCTAATACTTCTTTTATACTTATACTATGGTGCTCTAAATCTTCTTCCCGTATTTCTGCCTCTCTCTTTTCTTTATTTTCATTTTCGTGTTGGTCATCGGCATCGAACTTTTTGGAGAAGAACTTTCTCCATCTTTCGGTAGTTTCTTCCGTCTTTGTTAGTAGTATATTGTTTGCGTCTTTTATTCCGCTTAGTTCCTTTTTACCTTGACCCATAAGTTGTTTAATTTTGTTCCAGAGAATTATGTTGTTTTTGAAGCCTTCGCTAAGTTCTTTCCCGAAATCTTCCCAAGTTTTCTGTTTTGCTCTTTTACCCATTTCTTTCGTTTTTTTCTTCAGCCTATCGTATGTTATATTGTCGTCGTTTTGTTTTGATATTTGATATCTTTTCCATGCTGTTTTTTTTTTTGTTTAACTGCTTCCTTTAATTCCTCGCTCCACTATTTGGTGCTTTTTGATCCTTTCCTTATTTTTCTCGTCCCGCATATTTTTCTTGTCGCATTTAATAATGTTTCTTTGAGAATTTTCCATCTATTTCCTAGTGACCAGTTGCTGTTGGATAATAGTTGGGTTTGTAATATTTTGTCTACTTCGTTTGCGTATTTTATCTTTATTTCTTCATTTTTCATTCGTCTTATATTGATTCCTGTGAATTCGCTATTATCTTCTTCTATCTCGATTGGTTGCTGGACTTTTGCTATTACTAGTCTATGATTTGTATTTAGTTTTGCTTCTCTTCGTACTGTTATTTCTTCAATGCTATTTTCCATTTCTTGGGTGTATACAATATAATTTGTGTTTTTTATGGAGCTACGCTGGTTTGAACTTGGATTTATAAAATTAAATTTTATGAAAGATAAGCGAGTAATGCTGATATAGCGCGGCGTCCTCGCAATTATCGCACCGGGCGATGTTGTCCGGTGACTTAGGCCGCCAGCTATTATCGTGTTCTCGCCTGTATTTATGTTTGTATTCTCAAAATTTTGATTGTGTTCTAAAGTAAAATGCGTGTCCAGGTGTCTTTGCAAACTATGAACTAAACAGATAATCATATACAAGGCTACGCCAAATGCACAAGCCACACATTATTGAGAGTGATCTAATTATGGCAAACAGGTGAATCTCATTTGATCCAACAGGCCTGCCTCGTGAAATGTTTTATACCATCCATTATGCATGCCTTGACTTGAAAATGGCAACAATAGGTTTCTGAAACTCTCCGCTTAGCAGAAGCAGACGCATGTGTAGGTATGCCAATAGTCGCTGTACCTGTAGAAAGTCAATTTGAGATGCTTTTTAAGTATCTAATCGCACCCGTCAATTTATTGTTTTAGTACTAGATGTCAGAAAAAGCGCCAATTGCTGATTAATTGACTGTTCCCTCATAAACGCATTAACGGTGAGCAGTACTGTCAGTTAAACGACTCTCCTGACATATTTAGCAGCGCCGCTTCAACATGACGGTGCGCAGACACATGTCAGTTGTTATCTTGCACGTTCTTAGTTACACCATCTTTTCTCATATACCATATTCGCTGGATCTTGCGCTAAGAGACTACGTTTTGTCCAGCAGAATGAAAATATAACACGCGATAAAAATTTCTCTTCCATTGGAGAGCGCAAAGAGTGATTTGCAGCTGTCTTACATAATCTACTTAAGCAATAGTAAAAATGCGCAGACATTAACGAAAAATATCACTAATGAGCAATTCTAGTACCAAACATTTTTAAATGTCTCAACATCTTGAAAACCGAATATACATTTTTGCAGAATTTGTAGCTAACTGTTAAATGCTTTTTAACTTTCTTTATAACGTTGCAATCAATTTTCTTTTCATTTTAACCTTTTTTTTACTCTTCCTTGCATCTATTTAATAAAATGCTTAAAATTAATATTTATTTGAAAAAAATATGTTGTATTATGTCTTTGTGTAATGATTAAAGAGAAAATATAATAGACAAAAGAATATTTTAAGATATCTTCTTATATTTTCAAAATAGCCTTAAAATGTAATAAAATGTGACCTACGAAGAGAAATATTTATCATACGCGCGAAGCTGCTGCAGCTTAAAAACGCTTTTTCTTTCGCATGTAGTTGGATATTTCCTAAATTTATTATAATTTAAGGACAAGTTTCTGGTTTGAATTATTATATTGTTGCGAATCAAAATTTCATATATCACTAAATTTCATAATTCGATAGCGGCGATTTATTGTAATTTTTATAATTATCTTTGCTTTCAAATATTCTGTAACCAATCGCAATAATTAAACATTCTAAAAAAAAGCGTCAGTCTATACAATCAATATAGCGAGCTGCTGGGGTTGAAGTGCAGCGACCGACAAAGCTGTCGTTCTGTAGGTGCGAGCTGTCAGGAATTCGAGTTGAAGTCTTGAGGCCCACCAAATGCACCGTGTTGACTCGATGGCATGTGCTGTGATACATATAAACCTCCTTAAATCCTTTACAAATGAGAGGTAAACTATTAGAGGTAAAACATCAAAGGAGGTTTTGTGCAACAAAAGAACTTGCGGTAACTTACGAGTTTTGAGTTTCATAAATTTGGTGGTTGATTTCTTATGACGTTATTACATATAGTGAAAGTAAATTTCATTATTTATTTATTTGCTCAGCCTTCTAGTTTTTAGGTTTTAGAATTATACTTTGAATTTTCCCGTATTATAGAAAATCTGTTACATAATAAAGTACATTTCCGTTCTTAAGAGTATAACTTGTATTTTTTAATAGGATTATAGAAAAATATACTTTGAAAATTTTAAAAACTTATTTACTGGAGACTTTAAATGTGCTGCCATTATAGATTTATACTTATTTGTATTTGAAAGTTTTCCTATCGAAAATACATTAACAATTTTGTAACAACACGACAGACAACTCGTCGTAGACTTTCAATTTAAAAACTAGGCCCAAATATGTGCTTCCATTACAGATTCATACTTATTTGCATTTTAAGGCTTTCTTATCTCAAATACATTGACAATTTTGTAACAACATGACAGACAAACCATCGCGGAGTTTAAATTTTAAAACTGGATCGACATATGTACTGCTATTACAGATTTATACTTATTTGCATTTTAAGGCCTTCTTATCGAAAATACATTAACAATTTTGAAACAATACGACAGACAACCCACCGCGGACATTAAATTTTAAAACTGGGCTCATATATGTGCTGCCATTACAGATTTATACTTATTTGCAGTTGAAGGCTTTCCTATGGAAAATACATTGAAAATTTTATAACAAGACGATAGACAACTCGTCGTAGACTTTGAATTTAAAACTGGGCCCTCATATGTGCTGTCATTGCAGATTTATACTTATTTGCGTTTTAAGGCTTTCCTATCGAAAATACATTGACAATTTTGTAACAACACGACATACAACCCTTCGCGGATTTTAAATTTTAAAACTGGGCGGATATACGTGCTGCCATTGCAGATTTATACTTATATGCATTTAAAGGCTTTTCTATCGAAATATGTCCTGCCATTACAGATTCATACTTAATTGAATTTTAAGGCTTTTTTTATTAAAATTGCATTGAAGATTTTTTAAGAATGCGGCACAACTCATCTTAGACATTAAACGTTACAACTGGGTCGATATATATGCTACCATTAAAAATGTCTACTTATGTGCAGTTGAAGGCTTTCCTAACGAAAATACATTGAAAACTTTGTAACAAGACGACAGACAACTCGTCGCGGAATTTAAATTTTAAAACTGGGCCGATATATGTGCTGCCATTACAGATTTATACTTATTTGCATTTTAAGGCTTTCCTATCGATAATACATTGACAATTTTGTAACAACACGACAGTAAACCCGTCGTAGACTTTAAATTTTAAACTGGGCCCTTATATGTACTGCAATTGGAGATTCATACTTAATTGAATTTTAAGGCTTTTTTAATTAAAATTGCATTGAACATTTTTTACGAAGCTGGCACAACTCATCCTAGACTTTAAACGTTAAAGCTGGGCCCTTATATATGCTGCCGTTACAGATTTATACTCATTTGCAGTTTAAGGCTTTCCTATCGAAAATACATTGAAAACTTTGTAACAACACGACAGACAACTCGTCGCATAGTTTATATTTTTAAACTGGGCCGATTTAGGTTCTGCCATTAGAGATTTATACTTAATTGCATTGTAAGGCTTTTATTATTAAAATTGCATTGAACATATTTGAAGAAGCTGGCACAACTCATCCTAGACTTGAAACGTTAAAATCGGGCCGATATATGTCCTGCCATTAAAGATTTATACTTATTTGCAGTTGAAGGCTTTCCTATCGAAAATACATTGAAAATTTTGTAACAGCACGACGGATAACCCGTCGTAGTTTTTGAATTTAAAAACTGGGCCCATATATGTGCTGCCATTACAGATTTATACTCACTTGCAGTTGAATGCTTTCCTAACGAAAATACATTGACAACTTTGTAACAACACGACAGACAACCCGTCGCATAGTTTATATTTTTAAACTGGGCCGATTTAGGTTCTGCCATTACAGATTTATACTTAATTGCATTTTAAGGCTTTCATATCGAAAATAAATTGACAATTTTGTAACAACACGACAGACAACTCGTCGCAAAATTTAAATTTTAAAACTGGGCCCTTATATGTCCTGCTATTACAGGTTTATACTCATTTGCATTTGAAGGCTTTCCTATCGAAAATACATTGACAATTTTGTAACAACACGACCGCAAACCCGTCGTAGACTTTAAATTTTAAACTGGGCCCTTATATGTACTGCAATTGGAGATTCATACTTAATTTAATTATAAGGCTTTTTTTATACTCATTTGCATTTGAAGGCTTTCCTATCGAAAATACATTAACAATTTTGTAACAACACGACAGACAACCCGTCGCGGACTTTAAATTTTAAAACTGGGCCCTTATATGTCCTGCCATTACAGATTTATACTTATTTGCATTTTAAGGCTTTCATATCGAAAATACATTAACAATTTTGTAACAACACGACAGACAACCCTTCGCGGACTTTAAATTGTAAAACTGGGCTCGTATATGTCCTGCCATTACAGATTTATACTCATTAGCATTTGAAGGCTTTCCTATCTAAAGTAAATTGACAATTTTTTAACAACACGACGGACAACCCGTCGCGGACCTTCAAATTTTAAAACTGGGCCCTTATATGTCCTGCCTTTACAGATTTATACTCATTTGCATTTTAAGGCTTTCCTATCGAAAATAAATTGACAATTTTGTAATATCACGACAGACAACCCGTCGCGGACTTTAAATTATAAAACTGGGCTCATATATGTCCTGCCATTACTGATTTATACTCATTAGCATTTGAAGGCTTTCCTATCTAAAATAAATTGACAATTTTGTAACAACACAACGGACAACCCGTCGCGGACCTTCAAATTTTAAAACTGGGCCCTTATATGTCCTGCCTTTACAGATTTATACTCATTTGCATTTTAAGGCTTTCCTAACGAAAATATATTGAAAACTTTGTAACAACAGGACAGACAACTCGTCGCATAGTTTATATTTTAATACTGTACCGATATAGGTGCTGCTATTACAGATTTATACTTATTTGCATTTTAAGGCTTTCATATCGAAAATAAATTGACAATTTTGTAACAACACGACAGACAACCCTTCGCGGACTTTAAATTGTAAAACTGGGCTCATATATGTCCTGCCATTACAGATTTATACTTATTTGGATTTTAAGGCTTTCCTATTGATAATACATTGACAATTTTGTAACACCACGACAGTAAACCCGTCGTAGACTTTAAATTTTAAACTGGGCCCTTATATGTACTGCAATTGGAGATTCATACTTATTTTGAATCATATCAATAGACAATTTTAACAACGACAGACAACCCGTCGCGGACTTTAAATATAAAACTGGGCTCATATGTCCTGCCATTACTGATTTATACTTATTTGAAGGCTTTCATATCGAAAATACATAGACAATTTTGTAACAACACGACTGACTACCCGTCGCGGACTTTAAATTATAAAACTGGGCTCATATATGTCCTGCCATTACTGATTTATACTCATCAGCATTTGAAGGCTTTCCTATCGAAAATACATTGACAATTTTGTAACAACACGACAGACTACCCGTCGCGGACTTTAAATTATAAAACTGGGCTCATATATGTCCTGCCATTACTGATTTATACTCATGTGCATTTGAAGGCTTTCCTATCGAAAATACATTGACAATTTTGTAACAACACGACAGACAACCCGTCGCGGACTTTAAATTATAAAACTGGGCTCATGTATGTCCTGCCATTACTGATTTATACTCATTTGCATTTGAAGGGTTTCCTATCTAAAATACATTGACAATTTTGTAACAACACGACTGACTACCCGTCGCGGACTTTAAATTATAAAACTGGGCTCATGTATCTCCTGCCATTACTGATTTATACTCATTAGCATTTGAAGGCTTTCCTATCTAAAATACATTGACAATTTTGTAACAACACGACTGACTACCCGTCGCGGACTTTAAATTATAAAACTGGGCTCATGTATGTCCTGCCATTACTGATTTATACTCATGTGCATTTGAAGGCTTTCCTATCGAAAATACATTGACAATTTTGTAACAACACGACTGACTACCCGTCGCGGACTTTAAATTATAAAACTGGGCTCATGTATCTCCTGCCATTACTGATTTATACTTCATTTTTTGCTTTCTTATCGAAAATACATTGACAATTTTTAACATCGACACATCGCGGACTTTAAATTATAAAACTGGGCTCATATATGTCCTGCCATTTACATTTTGCATTTAAGGCTTTCCTATCTAAAATACATTGACAATTTTGTAACATCACGACAGACAACCCGTCGCGGACTTTAAATTATAAAACTGGGCTCATATATGTCCTGCCATTACTGATTTATACTCATTTGCATTTGAAGGGTTTCCTATCTAAAATACATTGACAATTTTTAACAACACGCCACAACCCTCGGACTTTAAATTATAAAACTGGGCTCATATATGTCCTGCCATTACTGATTTATACTCATTTGCATTTGAAGGGTTTCCTATCTAAAATACATTGACAATTTTGTAACAACACGCCAGACAACCCGTCGCGGACTTTAAATTATAAAACTGGGCTCATATATGTCCTGCCATTACTGATTTATACTCATGTGCATTTGAAGGCTTTCCTATCGAAAATACATTGACAATTTTGTAACATCACGACAGACAACCCATCGCGGACTTTAAATTATAAAACTGAGCTCATATATGTCCTGCCATTACTGATTTATACTCATTTGCATTTGAAGGGTTTCCTATCTAAAATACATTGACAATTTTGTAACAACACGCCAGACAACCCGTCGCGGACTTAAAATTGTAAAACTGGGTTCATATATGTGCTGCCATTACAGATTTATACTTTTTGAAGGCTTACCTATCTAAAATACACTGACAATTTTGTAACAACACAACAGACAACCCGTCGCGGACTTAAAATTGTAAAACTGGGTTCATATATGTGCTGCCATTACAGATTTATACTTATTTGCATTTAAAGGCTTTCATATCGAAAATAAATTGACAGTTTTGTAACAACACGACTGACTACCCGTCGCGGACTTAAAATTGTAAAACTGGGTTCATATATGTGCTGCCATTACAGATTTATACTCATTTGCATTTGAAGGCTTACCTATCTAAAATACACTGACAATTTTGTAACAACACAACAGACAACCCGTCGCGGACTTAAAATTGTAAAACTGGGTTCATATATGTGCTGCCATTACTGATTTATACTCATTAGCATTTGAAGGCTTTCCTATCTAAAATACATTGACAATTTTGTAACATCACGACAGACAACCCGTCGCGGACTTTAAATTATAAAACTGGGCTCATATATGTCCTGCCATTACTGATTTATACTCATTAGCATTTGAAGGCTTTCCTATCTAAAATACATTGACAATTTTGTAACATCACGACAGACAACCCGTCGCGGACTTAAAATTGTAAAACTGGGTTCATATATGTGCTGCCATTACAGATTTATACTCATTTGCATTTGAAGGCTTACCTATCTAAAATACACTGACAATTTTTAACAACCGACAGACAACCCGTCGCGGACTTTAAATTTAAAACTGGTTCATATATGTGCTGCCATTGATTTATACTTATTTGCATTTAAGGCTTTCTATCGAAAATAAATTGATTTTTGTAACGACAGACAACCCTTCGCGGACTTTAAATTGTAAACTGGGCCATATATGTCCTGCCATTACAGATTTATACTTATTTGGATTTTAAGGCCCATGATAATACATTGAATTTTTAACACCACACAGTAAACCCGTCGTAGACTTTAAATTAAACTGGGCCTTATGTGCTGCCAATTAGATTTATAATTGCATTTTAGGCTTTTTAATTAAAATTGCATTTAACAGCAAGCTGGCTCAACTCATCCTAGACTTTAAACGTTAAAGCTGGGCCCTTATATATGCTGCCGTTACAGATTTATACATATTTGCAGTTTAAGGCTTTCCTATCGAAAATGCATTGACAATTTTGTAACAACACGACAGACAACCGTCGCAAATTTAAATTACAAACTGGTCCCTTATATGTTCTGCCACTGCTGATTTACACTTATTTGCATTTTGAAGGTTTTCCTATCGAAAATACATTGAATATTTTAACAACACACACAACTCATCTTTAGTTTAATTAAATTGTATTATATGTTCTGCCATTAGATTTATACTTATTTGCATTTTAAGGCTTTCCTATCGAAAATACATGAACAATTTTTAACAACGACAGACACCGTCGCCGGACTTTATTAAACTGGGCTTATATGTTGCCATTACAGATTTATACTTATTTGCATTTAAGGCTTTCCTATCGAAAATAAATTGAATATTTTTAACAACGACACACAACCTTCGCGGACTTTTAAATTTAAAACTGGGCTCATATATGTCCTGCCATTACAGATTTATACTTATTTGCATTTAAGGCTTTCCTATCGAAAATACATTGACATATTTTAACAACGACAGTAAACCGTAGACTTTAAATTAAACTGGGCCTTATATGTACTGCAATTGATTCATTTGCATTTTAAGGCTTCCTATCGAAAATACATTGAATATTTTTGTAACACACAGACACCCGTCGCGGACTTTAAATTATAAAACTGGGCCCTATATGTCCTGCCATTGCTGATTTATACTTATTTGCATTTTAAGGCTTTCCTATCGAAAATACATTGATATTTTTAACAACGACACACAACCCGTCGTAGACTTTAAATTAAACTGGCCCTTATATGTACATTGATTATATGCATTTAAGGCTTTTATAAATACATTGAACATTTTTTACGAAGCTGGCTCAACTCATCCTAGACTTTAAACGTTAAAGCTGGGCCCTTATATATGCTGCCGTTACAGATTTATACATATTTGCAGTTTAAGGCTTTCCTATCGAAAATGCATTGACAATTTTGTAACAACACGACAGACAACCGTCGCAAATTTAAATTTTAAAAATGGTCCCTTATATGTCCTGCCATTACAGATTTATACTTATTTGCAGTTGAAGGTTTTCCTATCGAAAATACATTGAAAACTTTGTAACAACACAACAGACAACTCAGTAATTTAAATTAAACTGGCCTTATATGTTCTGCCATTAGATTTATACTTATTTGCATTTTAAGGCTTTCTATCAATACATTGAAAATTTTTAACAAGCCGACAGACACCCGTCCCTAGACTTTAAAACTGGGCCTTATATGTTGCCATTACAGATTTATACTTATTTGCATTTAAGGCTTTCCTATCGAAAATACATTGAAATTTTTAACAACACGACACAACCCTAGACTTTAAATTTAAAAACTGGGCTATATGTGCTGCCATTACAGATTTATACTTATTTGCATTTTAAGGCTTCCTATTGAAAATACATTGAAATTTTTAACACCACACACAAACCCGCCGTAAACTTTAAATTAAACTGGGCCCTTATGTGTCTGCCATTGATTTATACTTATTTGCATTTTAAGGCTTTCCTATCAATACATTGAAAATTTTTAACAAGCCGACACACAACCGTCGCGGACTTTAAATTATAAAACTGGGCTTATATGTGTCCTGCCATGCTGATTTATATATTTGCATTTAGGCTTTCCTATCGAAAATACATTGAAATTTTTAACAACACGACACACCCGTCGCGGACTTTAAATTAAAACTGGGCTTATATGTGTCCTGCCATTACTGATTTATACTCATTTGCAAGGCTTTCCTATCGAAAATACATTGAAATTTTTAACAACGACACACAACCCGTCGCCGGACTTTAAATTATAAAACTGGGCCTTATATGTCCTGCCATTACTGATTTATACTCATTTGCATTTTAAGGGTTCCTATCAAAATACATTGAATTTTTAACAACACGACACACGTCGCGGACTTTAAATTATAAACTGGGCTCATGTGTCCTGCCATTACTGATTTATACTCATTTGCATTTGAAGGCCCTATCAATACATTGAAATTTTTAACCAGACTGACACTACCGTCACGGACTTTAAAATTATAAAACTGGGCCCTGTATCTCTGCCATTGCGATTTATACTATTTGCATTTTAGGCTTTCCTATCGAAAATACACAATTTTTAACAACATACACAACCCGCCGACTTTAAAATTATAAAACTGGGCCTTATATGTGCTGCCATTACTGATTTATACTCATTGCATTTAAGGCTTTCCTATCTAAAATACATTGAATATTTTTTAACAACGACACAACCGTCGCGTAAACTTTACAAGTTAAAACTGGGCCATATATGTCCTGCCATTACTGATTTATACTCATTGCATTTGAAGGCTTTCCTATCTAAAATACATTGAAACAATTTTTAACATCACGACACAACCCGCGGACTTTAAATTATAAAACTGGGCCCTTATATGTCCTGCCATTACTGATTTATACTCATTTGCATTTGAAGGCTTTCCTATCGAAAATACATTGAAATTTTTAACAACAGCCACAACCCGTCGCGGACTTTAAATTAAAACTGGCTCCCTTATATGTCCTGCCATTACTGATTTATATTCATTTGCATTTAAGGCTTTCCTATCGAAAATACATTGAAATTTTTTTAACAGCCACAACCGCCGACTTTAAATTAAAACTGGGCCTATATGTCCTGCCATTACTGATTTATACTCATTTGCATTTAAGGCTTTCCTATCGAAAATACATTGACAATTTTTAACACCGACAGACAACATCGCGGACTTTAAATTATAAAACTGGCTCATATATGTCCTGCCATTACTGATTTATACTCATTGCATTTTAAGGCTTTCCTATGAAAATACATTGAAATTTTTAACAACACAACAACCGTCGCCGGACTTTAAAAGTTAAAACCGGGTTATATGTGCTGCCATTACAGATTTATTTGCATTTTGAAGGCTTTCCTATCTAAAATACATTGAATATTTTTTAACCACACACAACCCGCCCGGACTTTAAAAATTACTAAAACTGGGTTCATATATGTGCTGCCATTACAGATTTATACATTTGCATTTAAGGCTTTCCTATCGAAAATACATTGAATATTTTAACAACGACACACAACCTTCGCGGACTTTAAAAGTTAAAACTGGGCCGTTATATGTGCTGCCATTACAGATTTATATTCATTTGTATTTTAACGCTTTGCTATTGAAAATACATTGAAATTTTTAACAACACGACAGAACACGCCGTAGACTTTAAATTAAACTGGGCCCTTATATGTCTGCCATTGATTTATACTTATTTGCATTTTAAGGCTTTTAAAATACATTGAATTTTAACAAGCTGACACAACTCACCCTAGACTTTAAAGTTAAACTGGGCCCTTATATATGCTGCCATTACAGATTTATACATATTTGCATTTAAGGCTTTCCTATGAAAATACATTGAAATTTTTAACAACGACACACAACCGCCGTAAATTTAAATTTTAAAACTGGTCCCTTATATGTCCTGCCATTACAGATTTATACTTATTTGCAGTTGAAGGCTTTCCTATCGAAAATACATTGAATATTTTAACAACACACGACAACTCGTAAACTTTAAATTAAACTGGGCCTTATATGTGCTGCCATTATAGATTTATATTCATTTGCATTTTAAGGTCCTATCAATAGACAATTTTTAACAACGACACAGACACCCGTAGACTTTAAAACTGGGCCCTTATATGTGTTGCCATTACAGATTTATACTTATTTGCATTTTAGGCCTTCCTATCGAAAATACATTGAATATTTTTAACAACACGACACACAACCGCCGTAAACTTTAAATTTAAAACTGGGCTATATGTGCTGCCATTATAGATTTATATTCATTTGCATTTTAAGGCTTTGCTATTGAAAATACATTGAAATATTTTCCACGACACACAACCCGTCGTAGACTTTAAATTTTAAACAAAATTCTTCATGGGGCCTTTTTTCGTGATTTGCCAAACGCTCCAACAATTTGTAATATCGCTATTGATGGTCTGGCCCTTTCAATACAATAAATACTGATACAAACCTTGCTAGCCATTATTCGTCTTTCATTTTGATTTTCATCGCGTGCACCACTGCTGACTGTCTTACTCTATTAGTTGCCATGCATCCGTTGTCACATATAATTATTTTTGAATATCGCTGAACATTGTTCTGAATCAACGACACGTTGAAACTTTGCTGGATTCACTCGCGCCACTCACTTGCCACTTTTGCTGTCCAAATATTCATGAGATATTCCAACACTACATTTGATATCTTAAACTTTCGCTTAACTTCAATTTACGGTCATTATAATCATTTTGTAAACTTTTTACCGTCCGTTACAGCCTCTTTCGGGCGTCCACTGCGTCGTCATCAACATCTCGCCTCGTTTAAACTTAAAACCACTTTACTTATTTGCCTGGTGCACAGTCTAAATAATGCTTATGCCACCTTGGTTTCAACTATTTGTTTTTAGCAGTGATTAATACTCGAAATTCCTTTTATCATTTTTTAAAATTAACAATAGTTGCTTTAAAATGTATCTTAAACTAATGGTGACATTGTCAATTTAACACACATCTTTTGAAGGTTATTAACAAAAAGCACATGGATTTAATACTTTCATGTGTCAGCCTACGAACTTTCAAAATGTCCTGTGCGATTTATACTTATTTGCATTGACTTTCCTATCAATACATTGAAATTTTTTAACAGCGACACATAACCCGTCGTAGTTTTTTAATTTAAAACTGGGCCCTTATATGCTGCCACAGATTTATACTTGCATTTTAGGCTTTCCTAACGAAAAATACATTGAATATTTTTAACAAGCCGACACACAACCCGCCGTAGTTTATATTTTAAACTGGCCTTATATGTTCTGCCATTACAGATTTATACTTATTTGCATTTTAAGGCTTTCCTATCGAAAATACATTGAAATTTTTAACAACGACACACAACTCGCCGTAAAATTTAAATTAAACTGGGCCCTTATATGTCTGCTATTGATTTATACTCATTTGCATTTAAGGCTTTCCTATCAATACATTGAATATTTTTTAACCACGACACCAACCGTCGTAGACTTTAAATTTTAAACTGGGCCCTTATATGTGCATTGTCCAATTTTTATACTTATTTGCATTTAGGCTTTCCTATCAATACATTAAAATTTTTCAACAAGCCGACAGACAACCGCGCGGACTTTAAATTAAAACTGGGCCTTATATGTCCTGCCATTGCCGATTTATACTTATTTGCATTTTAAGGCTTTCTATCAATACATAAAATTTTTAACAACACGACAAACCCTTCGACTTTAAATTTAAAACCGGGCCCTTATATGTGCTGCCATTATAGATTTATATTCATTTGCATTTTAAGGCTTTCCTATCGAAATACAATTGAAATTTTTAACAACACGACACACAACCCGCCGACTTTAAATTTAAAACTGGGCCCTATATGTCCTGCCCACAGATTTATACTTATTTGCATTTAAGGCTTTCCTATCGAAAATACATTGAATTTTAACAAGCGACACACAACCGCGTAGTTTAAATTAAACTGGTCATATGTTCTGCCATTACAGATTTATACTTATTTGCATTTTAGGCTTTATGAATAAATTGAATATTTTAACAACGACACCCCTAGACTTTAAAAGTTAAAACCGGGCCCTTATATGTGCTGCCATTATAGATTTATATTCATTTGCATTTTAAGGCTTTGCTAATGAAAATACACTAAAAATATTTTAACCAGCCGACACACATCACGCCCTAGACTTTAAAAGTTAAAACCGGGCCCTTATATGTGCTGCCATTATAGATTTATATTCATTTGCATTTTAAGGCTTTGCTAATGAAAATACATTGAACAATTTTTAACAACGACACACAACCGTCGCCGGACTTTGTATAAAACTGGGCCTTATATGTCTGCCATTACTGATTATACTCATTTGCATTTAAGGCTTTCCTATCGAAAATACATTGAAATTTTTAACAACAGACACACAACCGCCGTAAACTTTAAATTACAAACTGGGCTCTTATATGTCCTGCCATTTGATTTATACTCATGCATTTCCTATCGAAAATACATTGAATATTTTTAACAAGCGACACACAACCGTCGCGGACTTTAAATTAAAACTGTCTTATATGCTGCCATTATAGATTTATATTCATTTGCATTTAGGCTTTGCTATTGAAAATACATTGAATATTTTTCTGCACGACAACACGCCCGTAAACTTTAAATTACAAACTGGGCTATATGTCCTGCCATTATGATTTATACTATTTGCATTTAGGCTTTCCTATCACATTGAATATTTTTACGACGACAACCGTAGACTTTAAATTATAAACTGGGCTCATGTATGTCTGCCATTATGATTTATACTCATTTGCATTTAAGGCTTTCCTATCGAAAATACATTGAATATTTTTTAACCACACGACAGACAACCGTCGCGGACTTTAAATTATAAAACTGGCTATATGTTCTGCCATTATGATTTATACTTATTTGCATTTAAGGCTTTCCTATCGAAAATACATTGACAATTTTTAACAACCGACAGACAACTCGCGGACTTTAAATTTAAAACTGGGCTCATATATGTCTGCCATTACGATTTATACTTATTTTTTAAGGCTCCTATCGAAAATACATTGAAATTTTTAACACACGACACACAACCGTCGTAGACTTTAAATTATAAAACTGGGCCCTTATATGTGTCCTGCCATTGATTTATACTTATTTGCATTTTAAGGCTTTCCTATCGAAATACATTGAAATTTTTAACATCACGACAGACAACCGTCGCGGACTTTAAATTAAAACTGGGCCCTTATATGTCTGCCATTACTGATTTACTCATTTGCATTTAGGCTTTCCTATCGAAAATACATTGACAATTTTAACAACGACAGACAACCGTCGCGGACTTTAAATTATAAAACTGGGCCCTTATATGTCCTGCCATTACTGATTTATACTATTTGCATTTGCTTTCCTATCGAAAATACATTGAATATTTTACAGCCACACACAACCCGCGGACTTTAAATTATAAACTGGGTCCCTTATATGTCTGCCATTACTGATTTATACTCATTTGCATTTTAAGGCTTTCCTATCGAAAATAATTGAATATTTTTAACAACAGCCGACAACCCGCCGGACTTTAAATTTAAAACTGGGTTATATGTGTCTGCCATGCTGATTTATACTCATTTGCATTTAGGCTTTCCTATCGAAAATACATTGAATATTTTTAACACACGACACAACCCGTCGTAGACTTTAAATTACAAACTGGCCCTTATATGTCCTGCCATTACTGATTTATACTTATTTGCATTTTAAGGCTTTCCTATCGAAAATACATTGAAAATTTTTAACAGCACGACAGACAACCCGTCTAGACTTTTAAACTGGGTCCTTATGTGCTGCCACTGCTGATTTACACTTATTTGCATCTTCAGGCCTTCCTATCGAAAATACATTGAATATTTTTAACACGACACAACCCGCCGTAAACTTTACAATTACAAACTGGCCCTTATATGTGCTGCCATTACAGATTTATACTATTTGCATTTAGGCTTTCCTATCGAAAATACATTGACAATTTTAACAACAGACAACCTCGCTTTTAAATTAAAACTGGGCCCTTATATGTGCTGTCATTGCAGATCTATATTATATTGAATTATAAGGCTTTGCTATTGAAAATACATTGAAATTTTTTACCGACACACAACCTCGCCGGACTTTAAATTATAAAACTGGGCCTTATATGTCCTGCCATTACTGATTTATACTTATTTGCATTTGAAGGCTTTCCTATCGAAATACATTGACAATTTTTAACAACGACACAACCCGTAGACTTTAAAAGTTAAAACCGGGCCGTTATATGTGCTGCCATTACAGATTTATACTATTTGCATTTAGGCTTCCTATCGAAAATACATTGAAATTTTAACACAACAGACAACCTCGCGGACTTTAAAATTTAAAACTGGGTTATATGTTCTGCCATTACATTTATACTTATTTGCATTTTAAGGCTTTCTATCGAAAATACATTGAATATTTTTAACAACACGACAGACAACCCTTCGCGGACTTTAAATTTAAAACTGGGCCCTTATATGTGCTGTCATTGCAGATCTATATTTAATTGAATTTGCGACCAAACGGCTCGGCCGATTTTTACCAAAAAAATGTCGAACGTAGGTCATATCATCCGAACCGAACACCATTAACTTCGATTCATCGCTACAGACGACCTTCTTCCACTGATGAATAATCCAGTCTTTGTGGCCCTTGGCCCATTCCAGCCGTGCCTTGCGATCATTTAGCGAGATCAACGGCTTCTTGGTAGGTCGGCGTCTATGCTGCCTCATTTGTTGAACAGTGCGAACTGAGGGATTCGGGTCTAGTGAAGCCGAGCTTTCACTGAAAATATCGATCGTAGTAAAGCGAAATTTACTTGTAGATATTCGAATTAGTGATGTGAGATGGCGCGGAATCGATTTTGGCTTTAACCAATCCATGGACCTTGTACTTCTTCCAAACATATTGAATAGTCCGTTCGGAGACGTACATGGTCGCAAATTACTTCGTAGTTACGCTGTCTAAGCGGCTGCGGTCTGTCGTGTGTAGCTGGCGCTGCCGGGGTCTCTAACAGTTAGCACATGATGTTATTGGCTGAAAACGATCAAATACATACCAAACTACAAAAACAAACTGATAAAATTGATAAAAAAAGAGAAAAAATGATGATATTGAAAAAACGAAACATGGCAAACAGTTCACTTTCACTGATATTGCGCTGTCAGCTACAACTTTCGTGATAAGAAGAACATATCATGACAATGCACGATGAGTAAGTCTTTTGGCCATCTCATGTTCAAATTTCAAATCAAAATCTTACTTTTAAAAAAATTTAGAGCCAAAACAGAACAGGGCCAAAACCACTACTGTAAGTGCGCAACGTAATATCACTTCAGTATAAAATTTGTATAACAAGTCCACATATTTATAATTATTTAGTCCTATAAGAACTATTATGCAATAAATTTAAAATCATTGTATTAGAGCGAGACTCTAATTTACTTAACTACTTTCTGCTGTGCTCAATTATGTTTTTGATCAAATCTACTTTTAAATAACTTAATCTGTGTACATCTCTCACAAACTAAGTAGCGTTGCATATTCCATATAGAATTTTTAATTGAAACCTTTCCATTATTTAAATGTTGGAGTTTGCTTCTGTGTATAGCTCAATGATATATGTCCAGCTAAGTCTAAATATAGTATTATAAACAAAAAGTTTATTAGAAGGAAATAGTTTAGATTTTTTACCAAGTAACCAATATATAGCTTTTTAAACTTTTCACCATACTGTTTATTCGTTTTTTATATATAGGTTTTCCAAGTCAAGGCTTTATTTAGCTTCATATCTTAGAGATTAAATCTCTAATGCTTGTGTCAGTGGTATATTATTAATAAATATTGGCGGTGTATTGTTCTCTTGTTTAACAAAAATAATGTGGAATGATTCTGCTTGATTTAATTGTACACGCTATTTCTGGTCCATTTCATCTGAACACTATTGTAGACTTTCTTGCTATTATTAGGCCTTTATGTTCTATCATGCCAACCTTAGTAAAAATTGCGGTAAACGAATGTTAAGTTGTAGGCTGTATAGACCAGATATAATAACAGACAAATGATAGTACCATAATGTACTCACAATTTAATCAGATAAAAATATTATCCAAATTTTATTTGAAGACATTTTTCTGATAAGTAGAGAGCGGATTTTAGCCAAAATGCATTATTTTTTATTTTCAGAATTTTCTAAACTAAATAGTTTTATTGCTGATTCCTAAGAAGCGGAACATAACAAGGATTAAAAACCCTACAAATTATCCAAGGTTTTGATTTTGTAGATTGCTTTTAGTAAGAATAAGCGTGAGGGGTATTATAATATACCTATGAATTTGCGAGCTAAATAGTTTTATTATAGTTTCTCAAGAACTTGAACACGTTAATAGAAAGATTAACCCCTCCTCCTGATTATTATAGGTGCATTTTCTCTAGCAAGCATATTTATGACGGTATTAAAAAAAATAAATAGTTCGTTACGATACATTTGCTTGTGAAGAGAACGTAAGCATATCAAATTTTTAAAATGCAGAAAAATAACTTAACGTTCACTTGGAAAAAAATTTTGCTCGAATTTCGTACGGATGGCAATGAAGGTGATAGAGTATTTTGCAAAGTCTGCGGAAAATGGTAAATCAAATGTTTGATTATTTAGTTTTGTTCAAAAAAAGATACACGTGTAAAATTGTTTTTCTTACTCGTAATTGTTAAATTCGGCAAAGCTAAACAAATTCGCGATTTGTTAAAAAACACGCATTTTTTACAACTCGTGTAAATAACCATTATAGTATGTATTTCAAATTATATATTACATGTGAAAGAAAGTCTCAGATCACGCAACACATTAATATGGCTGGGCATAAAGGAAACGTGTATAGAATAAGAAAACTAACTAATCTCAAATGCTTTTGCGAAAAACTCTAACAGTCGAAACGAAACGAACGAGAAGAATTTAATTTAGAACTGGGTCTTGAAACCATGAAAATAACAAAGAAATTGTAAAAACCAGTATATATATTTTATGTTAGACGAAACAGATACAGATACTCGCGGAAGATATGTTGCTAACCTTCTTATTGGTTGTTTGAAAGAAGACGTGTTTAGTAGATCTTATTTAATTGCTTGTAAGGTTCTTGATAAAACCAATCATTTTTAAATAGTTAGATTTATTAATGAATCTTTAATACAATTTTTCCTTCCCGATGTTACACCCGCAGAAAAAATTATTTTGATGCTGTCCGACGCAGCACCATACATGATAAAAGCTGGGCAACAACTAAAGGATTTATACAAAATCTAATTCATGTTATGTGATTGGCTCATGGTTTAAATAGAGTAGCTGAATCAATTCGAAATGAATTTTATGTTTAATGTTTATAAAGGTCCCATTGAAGGAGCAGTTATATAGAGAAAAATTACCCGACGTTTCGTTGCCTCCTAAGACAACGCGATGGGGTACTTGGCTTAACACAGCTCTTTTGTATGACGAGTATTTTGAGAAGATAATAACTTTAATTTTTGAATTTTTAGATAGTTCTAGTACTTTTATTGAAAAGTCTTGGTCTATTTTATGAAAACTAGTACTATGCGATCAGTTAGCATTTATTAGGGCTCATTATTCATTTGTAAATAAATCAATTACAGCACTGGAAGAAGAAGGAATGCTATTAAATGAATCTATACATTGAATAAACAATTTCCAAAAAATAATAACTGCCCTTACAGAAAATATCGGCAAAATTTTTTTTCTGAAATTTAACGATATTTTAGAAAAAACGTAGGTTAACAATTACTAGCGAAAGTAAATTATATTCTAATTTTTGACAACACTGTAGATGTTGATATTGATATAGAAATGCCCATTGTGTGCTTTAAAAAATGCCCCTATAACATCTGTAGACGTAGAAAGAAGTTTTTCTGCATATAAACTTTTTTTTTGTTTATTTTATATGCTTAATTTACAACTAGCCCAAAGGCTAACGAGCAAATTTGATGTAATACTTAATTACTAAACTAAACTAAAATACTGACATGTGGAGGGAGTGTCGCTTCGAGTAACGAGTACTAGTTAGTAAGGTCTAGCGTTTTAAGTCTGTTTAATCTACGAGTGGTATTATTAATGTCTAGTAAATTTAGCACTAACACATTAGGGGTGAGTTCTTATTCGATTGACATAGGTGACTGTTTGTCTTTTAACCTCATCTCTGATCCATGGAATTTTTAGGTCGTCGTGAAGTGTTTTGTTGCTAATGAACCATTCAGGGTTGGTCATTACACGAAGAGTTTTGCTCTGGAATCTTTGCAGAATATCAATGTTTGATGTTTTAGCACTGCCTCATAGGCACTAACGCTTTATTTTCTATCGATAACTTGGATTTTTTCCCTAGACGCCAATACATATTTTTCACCATAGCATCCAGTTGCCTTCTCTTTTTTGTAATATGGGGTTTCCATGTTAATCCCCTGTCGAGGGTCAAACCAAGATATTTATTTCCTGTTGGATGGGGATTTGTATACCATTTAGTGTAACCGAAGGAGCAGAGTTGTGTTTCGTCGTAAACGTAATAGTTGTAGATTTGGTTTCATTAATTTGTATGCGCCACCTGTACAACCATTTTTGTATTATGTCGAGACTGCTTTGTAGAATTGCCTAGTGGATCTTGTTGAGAAACTAATAACGCCGTATCGTCCGCCATCATTGTGTTGTCATTGCATGGTAGATCAGCTGTAAATATCTGGTATAGGGTTGGTCCCAGAACACTACCCAGAGGAACTCCTGCCATTATTGGGTAGAGTCCAGACTGGCTCTCGCCGTACTTTACTTGATAATACCTCTTACTTAAGTATGGTTTAAAGAGAAGAAAGTATTGGTGTGGAAACTACCGTTTAATTTTGTATAGTAGGCCGAGATGCCAGACGCGGTCAAAAGCCTGGCTGACATCAAGGAATACCGCTACACAGTATCTTTGTTCTTCAAAGTCCTTTTCGATTACATCTACGACTCGGTGTATCTGTTCTAAAGCAGAGTGTTGTTGGCGAAACCCAAATTGATGTTGAGGGATAATTTCTTCTTCTTCAATTATGGTTGCCATTCTCTTTAGTATTAATCTCTCTAATACTTTTGACAGTATTGGTAGGAGCCTATATGAGGTAACCTCAGGTGCAGGTTTGCCCGGCTTCAATATTAGTATTATTTGGCCGAATTTCCATAACAGTGGGAAGTACTGCAATCTCAAGACTGCATTGAATATTTGTAGTATGCACATTATAGCTCTATGTGGCAGTTCTTTCAGTAGTTTAGCAGTAATTAAGTCATACCCGGGCGCTTTCTTGTTAATTAGATGATGGATTTCAGTTATAATTTCTTCAGGGCTAAAAGACTGTATTGGGAGGCTTAATTGTAAAGGAGCATGATAACAGTGAAGCAGATAAAGGCGAAGCAAAAAGTAATGCTCCTAAACCACCGCTTGTATTCATAGACAGCGTCAAATTCATTAAGCCCTTAATAGAAATGCTAGAAAAATGACAAAGCCTTGTATAATGAGTTAGTCCGGTTGCAACCAATGTCATCAAATAGTTACTCAAATATCATCATAGTCCAAGAGCTGAGCTACAAAAACAATGCAACCACTTTAGAAAGGCTGATTTTTTGATATTACGTCATGTTTGTGGTGTAGATCAGTCAGCCCGCCAGTTTCCACAACACCTGGCGCGGGGGCGGCTTCAATACTATAAAATAACTATATGTGTCGCAACTATTTTATAAAATCTAAAAATTGGTTTGCGAACAGTAAATTAACTACCAAAGGGTGTGATTATGGTCAGCCTTCAAAATTGTGCAACGGGACCCGACAGCAGCGCGTTAAACTCCGTTTACAAGTAGTTTACAAGTAGTTGATCATATTAAAAATGTAAAAAACATAGTCAGCCCTATTTTTTATGCAGCAAACGCCGTCAGCAGTCGATAAAAGAACGCGCTGCGCGTCTCTTTTAAATAGCGTGCTCAATAGAGCGGGCTTATTATATTTAATAATAAAATAATAATTTTACAAAAAATATCTTTATATTTGTAATTTAAAAATACATTTTTACAATTTATAATGTATATGAAAAAAATATTAATAATTATCAATCGGAATCGTTTCTAAAATTGTAAGTTTCGTCAGGCTCATCGTAACTTTCTTCAATGTCAGTTAAATCGGACTCTGCAAATTAATAAAAGTGCAAGGTATTTAATTAGTGTGTCATTGAAAAAGTCAGATAAACGTGCTTTCCACGTGAGCGTTCTTACCTGAAGCATTGTTTGGTTGAATTACGAGGTCTTTGACGAATGTAAGGATCTGCTGTCCTTCGAACCAGTCGAATTCGTAGTGCCCTTCTGATTCTTGCCAACCATTTTCCAAGCTACCATTGTGGTTGGAATTTTTTTGTGTAAATTGGCCCAAATATATAAATATGCACTACGATTAATTTGATTGATGAGCTCAGCTCTGCATCACGGAAGATTTGACGCATCATCATTTTTTGGAGCCATCTCAGCATTTTCCCAATGCTGTATTAGAACACAAACCAGAGCTTCCTTAAACTTAATATTTTTGAGTTCTTTTATGAAATCTGCAGGGCGACTCTGTTCTTCTCTGGTGATGTGGTAGTCATGCTTTTCACTCGTATCCCGAAGAGCATGCTCGGCATCTTTAATAGAGGGCGATCGATATTTATCCAATATTATGGCAATGTTTTGACCCTGTTGTCTTGTTATGGCTTGTAAAATTTGCTTAAAAATGTTTCCAAACGTTAACGGGATATCTCTCAACAAATAAATAAAAAAAGCCATCTATGACAGTGAGATCTATATGAGATAGAAGCTCGTTATTAGCGTCGATTACTTCATTTTCTAAGTACTTTAACAAAGCCGTTTTGTCGGTCTTGCATATTGTGCCATTCAAATGATCCAATAAGGACACTGGCGTTAGCGGAAATGACAACACCTTCTCGAGATTAATTTTTTGATCCAAGGCGTTAAAAAAGATCTCGTTACATGCGTATTTCCTGGTCTTTGCCATTCAGAGCAACTTTTAATTTTTTATGTGTGAACGTCAGAACTTTGTTTTTTTTATTGGTTTTCCAAATTTTGTAGCATCTTCCTTGCATTCTGTAATAAAATTTTCTCCCAATTTGTTGCCATTGTTTTCTATATTTAGCAAAAACTCTTCAATGTCTAACCGTGCAGCTTGTCCATTTGAAATATTAAATAGAAAATCAACCGACCACAAAGACATATTTCTTCTATTAGAACTGAACAAAGGGAATGGGCAAGACATGACAATGAAAAAACCAGAACATTTGCTCAGCACCTAACTACCGTTTTTACACCTTATCCCTCGGAAATTACTCCTGCTAAGGAAGCACGTTCACGATGCTTTTGAATTCTCATTCCAAATTGAGCTATTTATTAAGCCGTTTAAAAAAATATATCCAAGTTTATACAAACTAGAGCAAACTTAAAGAAATCTTCAGGTTTTGATCTGATCACTGGAAAAATCTTAAAAGAACTATCAAACGAGAAAATCAGGACGCTTACAATGATTTTTAATGCTATCCTAAAGCATGGATACTTTCCCGCCCAGTGGAAAGTTGTCCAAATAATTTGAATGTCTAAACCAGGCAAACCTCCAACCGACGTAGCGTCGTATAGACCTATTAGGCTATTGCCTATAATAGCAAAGGTATTTGAAAAGCTTTTGCTATAAAGAATGTTGCCCCTCATCGATTAAAAAAAATTAATACCAGATAATTAATTTGGCTTTCGATAGCAACATTCCACGATCAAGCAGATACATCGAGTTGCCATCAAAATAAAGCATGAGCTGAACACTAAAATATATTGCATGGTAGCATTTATGACATATCTATAAACTTTATAAAGTTGTTATCAAACTCAATTGGTGCTACAGTATTCAAATATGGGTGCAGCTAGCAACTGCAATCTAGAAAAACTACAGCGCTATCAATCTAAAGTGCGGCGAATCATAACCAGTGCTCCATGTTTTGTACCAAATCAGGTATTACATTCAGATCTTCAAGTTGATAAGGTTCAAAAGACAATAAAAAACCATTGCATTCAATGTCAAGAAAGGATTAGATATCACCCAAATTCTTTAGCAGTTGAATTTCTGACAATCCAACCGGAAAGAAGACTGAAACGACATGACCCACTGGATCTACTACAACGCTTCTGAAGTATAATTTATTACTAGTCACAACTAATATACCTATTTTGCATTTTGCATTTTGTATTCCTTATATTTTATTTTGACGTGGAGTTTACCACAGGGTAAACCCACACTGTGACGTCAATTCTTATAATTACATCTTTTAGTTAATGTCAGTACTGACAGCACATAAACAATCTTGGAGTTAATAAAAAAATTGTATTGTATTTGCAATATGTTCGAAAGAGTAATAAGTAAATTCGTTGACAGAATTATAGTACGGAGAGGGAAGCAATCCAGTGACTACACTCCATGCAAATTACAGTTAGGTAATTTTTGTATTTTCTGTCAATTTTGCATTTCATCATTAAATGAGCATTTGATGTAGGAGAGAGTGAAGCACAGAGGGCAATTTAAGCCAAAAGTATTCGTAATTGTTTATGTTTATTGATTAGAATTTTATTTCGCAGGATGCATAAGCCACATCTGTGTGTTATCGTCTGACGTAAATATTTTTATCAAATTGAGCAAAGCCCTGATTGTATTATTTAAAAAAGTTTGGATTTATACCCTCGATTCTATGTGCCCTATATCTTGGAGCACATGGAACCATCAGCTTAACTATATGCAAATAAAATATGTTAAGACACGTTAAAAACGAAAACAAAATTTTATTTAACTAAAAATCACATATTTTTTTAAAATAAACTTAGAGAACATACCTTTATTATGATGCAAGAAAAAACTAATTGTTTATTTTGGAGAAAAATAAAATATTTATTTTGAAAAAAAATGAAAAGCGAATGTTTACTTTCATGAAAAATACAAGCTACCTACTTTCATTACAGGTTACACATTTTCTGATTCACCTACACACATATCGTGGACCCAATTTTGGCATTCTCGGCACTGAATGCACCGTTCATCAGATTTAGACTTTAAAAATTTTCCAACACAACAGATGCATTTAGGGATTGATGTGGTCATCTTATTCACTAGAATCATCATCAGGTTTTCGTTTTATTTGCAGTTTATTTCTTGTTTTCGATATAAATTTTTTTCGAAATTTTGCACTTTGAAGTTGACGAATAGCATTTTCCTTTAATCTGTTTAGTTTTTTCATTATCCCTTTCTTTTAGTGACTTATTTCTCTTCTTTTTTTAAATGGTGTATCTGTTAATTCTTCTGCCGTTTGTGCTTTTCGCTTAGGAATGGGTTTTCATGCAAAACACTTTGGTAAGGGTGAAATTTCAGACAGAATGATTTCTAATTGATCTTTTGCAGTCGACAGAACTGGTACTTCAGGCGTCTCTTTTGTGTATAGTTGATGAACCTGACATTGGTTCTAATGTGCGAGTTTCACAGGAAATCGACGGCCCTGTGGTTGGCTCTAAAGTATCCTCGTTATTATTGTGCGTTTGAGTATGTTTTTGCATAGGTTCTGTTGAAATATCAGTGACTGATGACAAAAGAAAATCTGTGCTCGAAAATATATCTGAGTTTAGCGGCCCATTACCTTAAAACCTTAAAGATTATGGTGACTAGAATGGCTAACAAGAATTAACAATACTTTGCTTTCTTCAGATGCGTTTGTGTGTTAAGTAAAATGCTTTAAATATTTAACAAAGTGTTCACTATCCATCCAACCAGTGCTATTTGCATATCCTACAGTTCCAGCAGGACAACCCTTCATCAATAATTCAGACAGTCTTTTCCTAGGGAAAAGCAGAAAAAAAATCTTTTTAGGCAAGAATTTTTCTGGGATTAGGTAAAACCAAAAAATTTTGTCACCTGAATTTTATTAAATCCAACCGCTCTGGCAACGCTCTTAATGTTAGGTTCGGATGCCTTCTTCTAAAATTGTGTAACCAGCCCACACCTACAATTTTCTTCTCTTTATTGAAGGGATGGTAAAAGCTTGTTAGTAATCATTTCGAGGAGCAGTAACATTGTTGCCTTTAATACCTCATAAAACGCAAGTTTTCGGGACACCATACTGCTTAACTGCTTTTGAAATAGATAATTCGCCCCTCTTTATCGCATTAACAGAAGCATTGGCCTATTGTATGGTTCACTGTGCACCAGATTTTGATTTTTTTACTTTCCTTATCTTATAATAAGGAAAGTAATGTAGTCAGCGGAAATTTGACCTACCCAGTTTTTCACATTTCTGGACGAAATATAGCCTCAGGACACTAAAAAAGTTGGTTTGAGCCATTGGTTCGTGTGTGTGTGTGTGTGTCGGTCGGTAAGAGCTAGAGACTTGCAATTTCGTATGCAAGTTATTTGTAGGTAGGGGACGCAGTGCGAAGCTTTTGGTAAAAATCGGCCGAGCCGTTTGGTCGCAAGGTCGCAAAACGGTCGCGAATCTGAACGGTTGAAGATATAAAAAATTCATGAGAATAAAAATGATTTGATGAGATAAACATGAATTTAAAATAAAAGTTGGTAAAATAGGAACTCGAAAAAAATTGAAGCTCAGGATTTTTAATATACCGGGTGTTCATAAAATGTTTCGGGAAATTTATATTACCGGATAGATCAGACCGAGACGAACAAAAAATTACAATGAAATTTTTTGATCCGAGGTCAAATTAATAAGTTATAGCCGATTAAAAATTAATTAAACGGACCAATCACAGCGCGCTCGGAGAACTACCGGGCCGACAGCGGGAGGACGGGTGGGAGCGCTTGGCCGCTAGGAGGGAGCTCGCACGGTTACCTTCAGTGACGTAGCAAAATTTTAAGTACGAGTCAATTATTGTCTTGTACTGTTTATTTTAATCAGCTTTGTTGGACTCGCGCCTCGTCCTTTTTTAAATTAACAAATTTTTAGACGAGATCAGCGCAGGGCCGAGACGATGGACTCGCGCCTCGTCCTTTTTTAAAATAACAAGTTCCGGGACGAGAGCAGCGCAGGGCCGAGACGATGGACCCGGTATAATATATAATAATAGGATAAGGAAAGTCGTGTGATGTTCACACCAGATTTTTTATACATACGAACCATCTGAAATGCATTTTTAAAATTAGTGGGACACTAATATATAATAATACCGCAGCAATAAAAAAAACGCCATACGAGCGTCCAAGGCCACGTAAATCTAGCAATTCGTGACCTTTACAACTATAAAGTCGACAGAGGCGCCCGCCATAAGCACCCGAAGATCTTGATTCCCCCGTAAGGCGGTGCGGGGGTGGCCTGAGAAGCAGGCCAATCAACATCCCAGACAGGTCACCGAAGAGATGATGGTCTGGAAACCCAGAAACCCCCAAAGAAATGATGAAGTGAAGTGAAGCTAAACGCCAGAGCTTGTCCTGTATGTACCCATAGCCAAAACAGCTCTCCTCCCCCTGAGGAGCGTCCGTGCGTACCCTTAGCCAGAACAAACTTCTTCTGCCAGTGAACGCTCGCGCCCACCCACAGTCGAGTGCTTCGAGACAATTCAGGGTGTACTTGTGCTACCCACAGCCAAGTTACCCCTGCAACCGACCAGGGGACGCTCGCGCGTACCACAGCCGAGTTTCCCGCTCAAACGGACCATCATCACAACCAGAAGAATAAGGTGCACCCGATATCCACCGGGGAGTCATCACCACCTAAGGCCCTCCGGCACGTGCTGATGAAAGCTCTCCGACGCTCGCCACTTCCGAAGCCCGTGTCTTCGCTTCCGCCGTCGCCCGAGAAGAGGCTCATCGAAGAACGCCCGCAGACGAAGGCAAGGTCCCGCCGGAAGGCACTCACACTTCTTTCGCCCAAGAAGCAGCGTCCATCCTTCCAAGCCTGGTCTCACCTGATAGAAGTCAGCGGCATCCGGGGCATGTACATCGGCGTCGACCCGCTCCAAGTCGCTCTCGCAGACCTCAGGAGATTCGTCGTTCGCCGGTCTCATGGATGCACTCAAGCGCCTCAATAACGCAATTATAATTGTACACACATTCATGTAAATAAAGCGTTAAACAGAACCTAAGTCCCTCACAGTAGGTTAGATGATTCATAATTTTAAATTATCATGATCTTTTAAAACCTTATTAGTAGCACCTTTAAATGCCTGTAGTAAATAAACACAAGTTAGATATTTTTAATCGTTTTAGTGAATGAAAACAAGAAAATAGTAGAAGCTCTATCTTAAAAAACACTTTTTGCGACATTGTAACGGAAACTGCTGTTTTAACTTCGAAATTTCACTGCAACATGATAAAACATCAAGCAGATGGTAGCATCTACACTAGAAATATTTAAGAAGTCCTTTATGTCCCTCTTGATCACTACTGAAATTATTAAATCAATATAAATAATTTATAGGTAAACAAATTTTGCTACAATATATAACTGAAGTTCTTGTACTACAAAAAATACTACTAAATTAAAACGCATTTTCAAGTGAATTTAATTTATTGATTCATTTTAAAATAAATTCCAAAACAAAATATACAAAACCTGCTAACTTTACAAGGTGTTTATAAGAAACATATAGCTTTGCCTACAATAAATTCATAGTGAATATGATAATGAATCCAATAATGGTGTTTAATTAACGTCTTCGATGGTAGGGTCAGCGCCATCTACTCCAGATCTGTCAGAGGCAGGGCCAGCGTCATCTACTCCAGGAGCTCCGTCAAAGGCAGGGCCAGCGTCATCTACTCCAGGAGCTCCGTCAAAGGCAGGGCTAGTGCCACCTGCCCCAGGAACTCTGCCAGGGGCAGGGGCAAGGTTACCAGCACCAGGGAAACCACCAGGCATATCGCCTGGCATTCCACTGGGATCAGCACCCTGATACAGTTTCATGATCGGGTTGCAAATACCCTCCAATTCCTCCTGCTTGTCGTCATGTGGCTTATTGCTCCAATGGTTTGAATCTAGCCAGGTAATGATGTCAGCAAATTTTTCCATTACAGTGTTATCATCTTTAATCTTATCCTTAAACTTGATGTTAAACCAATAAGATTTCAAAGCATTAGCATAAATGGTGTTTTTCTGCTTTTTGTCTTCAGAGCGATATTTCTCAGCATCATTAATCATACGTTCAATTTCTTCCTTGCTAAGACGGCCCATGTCACTGATGACCATAATAATCTTGTTTTCTTTGATACTGGACTTTTCCATAGCAGTTACGTTTAAAATACCATTAGTATCAATATCAAAAATAATTTCAATAACAGGTATTTTTGGCAGAGGAGGAATCCCATGAAGTTCGAATTGACCAAGCAAATTGTTATCCTTAATCATAGTTCGTTCACCTTCATAAAGTTCAATCAGTAGTCGACGTTGGTCATCAGAAGAGGTAGTAAAGGTTAAAGTTTGTTTTATCGGAATAGTTGTGTTGCGTTTAATCAAGGTAGTCATTTCACCACCAGTAGTTTCAATACCAAGAGAGAGAGGAGTAACATCAAGTACACACAGATGTTGTACTTCCTCAGACTTATCACCCTCCAAAATGGCTGCCTGGACAGCTGCACCATAAGCAACAGCTTCATCTGGGTTCAGGGAATTGTTTAACTCCTTGCCATTAAAGAAATCTTGCAATAGCTTTTGTATTTTAGGAATACGAGTAGATCCACCAACAAGAACGATATCATCAATTTGTGCCTTGTCCATTTTCGCATCACGCAAACACTTCTCGACAGACTCCATGGTGGAATTAAATAAATCAGCGTTGAGTTCCTCAAAAGAAGTAGAATTTATTGATGTGTAAAAATCAATGTCTTCAAAGAGGGAACTAATTTTGATACTGGCCTGAGTAGAAGACGAGAGCATGCACTTAGCTCTCTCACAGTAAGTTCTCAAGCGGCGAATAGCACACTTGTTGGACGTCAGGTCCTTCTTATACTTGTTTCTGAATTCCTGGATAAAGTGGTTCACCATGCGATTATCAAAGTCTACACCTCCCAAATGGGTATTTCCTGCAGTAGATTTCACCTCAAAGATACCATCCCCAATAGTAAGAATAGACACATCAAAAGTCCCACCACCCAAATCGAAGATGAGGACATTTCTTACACCTGCACCCTTCTTGTCCAGACCATATGCAATGGCAGCAGCAGTGGGTTCATTGAGAATACGCAAAACGTGCAAACCAGAAATTGTGGCAGCATCTTTGGTGGCCTGACGCTGAGAGTTGTTAAAGTATGCAGGAACAGTTATGACGGCATGACTAACTTTTTTCCCTAAGTAAGCCTCCGCAGTTTCTTTCATCTTGGTGAGGACCATGGAGCTGATCTCCTCTGGACAGAAAGTTTTAGCCTCGCCTTTGTACTGTACTTGAATCTTGGGTTTTCCTCCATCACTTATCACTTTGAATGGCCAGTGTTTCATGTCGGCTTGTACTATTGTGTCATCAAAGCGACGACCAATGAGACGCTTTGCATCTGCAAAACAAAATTGACAATCAGAACGATTCTCAACAACACCTATGACAGTTGATAAGTCAAACACTCTTCAGAATATTTAATAATCATAACATTTCATATCTCTAGACTGAAAAAATGTGACTATCATCATATGGCAATGTTATTACATGTTGTTTAATATACAAATTCCTCATTACAATAATTAAAAACATAAAGGTTAAGGAAAGGGGAGGGGAGATTTTAGCCCATATTAATTATGTATTGAGAAAGAATAGCAGTATCTTTTGGGTGTGTATTGACAGGAGTTAATTTTTTGTACTTTTGCAACATGGATTTCCTGCCTCGCTTTAGTTTCATACACACTTAAATTGGTCATTTTATAAATTACCAGTCAATGAAGATCGAAAAGCTAGAAAATGAAGTAAGGAAAAGAAACCTGATAATTTTTGGAAGCTCAGAAAACATAAAGGAAGATATAAAAACCCTGAAAGAGAAAGTTATGAAAATATTAAGAAAGAAAATGGAGATACAAATAGGAGAAAACGAGATAGATTTCATTAACAGACTGGGAAAACGTAAAGAAAATGAAAGTAGACCAAAACAAAAGTAGGAATCAGAACAATCCTGAAGAAATGAAAGATAATGCGAATCAATGAAGTTAGCAGGAACTAAAATAGGAATAAATGAAGACCTCAATAAGAAGATACGTGAAACGAAGAAGCAAATATTCCCATACATGATGGATGCCAGGAGAAAGGGACTAAGAACAGTAATCAGGAAGGATAAATTAATAATAAATGAGAAGAGTGGAAGTTAGAAGACATAATAGGAAATATTAAAGAAACAGAGGGAGAAACAACAAACAAAGAAGTAGAGGAACAAAAGAAAAGAAGCAGACCTACAGATGAGGAAGAAATAAACCCCTCCCGGGAAGTAGCACCAAAAAAGAAAACTTGGACACCAAGAACATTACTACCCTTACACACGGAGAAACCAGGATCAAAAGAGGAGGATTTGAACAAAACGCTTAGGAACATCACAAAGACAAACTGATACCAACAAACTCCAAAAAGCTAACAGAAAATAAAAACCAGACTGAAGCAAAGATGGCGGAAAGAAACAATATGAGACAAGTAAAAATAAAAGCAAACACAAAAGGAGCTAAAGATAGAAAGAACAACAATAAAGAAGAAAGCAAAGAAGGAATAGACATTACGAAAGAAATCATACGAATAAGAAAGAAGATAGAGAGAGAAGAAGAAATAGATAAAAATAAAACATGGAGACTAAGAGAAACAGAACATAAAAACAAAGAAGAAAAACAAAAATAGCAACATGGAATATAACATCAATAACCAACAAAAACCAAGAAATCATATAAGAAATGAGGACACAAATACTAGGACTGAGTGAAGTAAAGAAAACAGGAAAATGGCAAAAAATAAACAATGAATACAGTTTATATTACTCAGGAGTAGATCCAGGAGAGACCAAAGGAAGGAGTGAACATAATAGTACCAGAAGAGATTAACAAAAGAATAACAAAATATGACTTAATATCATCGAGGATCATAAACATAACAGGGAATCTGGGAGAACAAATAAGCATAGTCCAAATATACAGCCCAGTAAAAGGAACCGACGAAAACACAACGACAAAATTCTATACAATACTGCAGAACACATTAAACAAATTAGAAATGGGATATAGAAACTGAACATTGGAAGATAGATGGCAAGCACTAAAAGAAATAGTATTTGGAATCAAACTAAATGAAGGATATAAAAATAATAGAAAATTCTGGAATACAATTAAAGGATTAAGAGGAAAAAAGAAAAAGACAGAATCTGTCAATAGAGATAAAAACAAGATAATCAAAACAAGCATACCAGAAAAAATGGAAGCATGGAGAAGTCACTATAGTCAAAAATTTGACTTAGACGAAAATGATAAAATACAACCAGTTCAACTAAATATACCTGTACAAGAAAATGAAATATAGAATAATATAGATAGAAAAGAAATAGAAAAACAGTAGCAAACATCAAAATAGGTAAAGTAAGTGAGAAGATAAGGTGGATCCAAAAATCATTAAGTATATGGGAGAGAAAGGAATAATATGGCTACACAAAATATTAGCTGAAGTGTGGGAAAGAAATACGATATCTGAGGAATGGAAAAAACTTGATAATGCCAATACACAAAAAAGGCGATAATTATAGACCAATATGCCTATCACCCATAGCGTACAAAATTTATACAAATGAAACTAAAGATACACATAGAAAATAAACTAGAAGAGGAACAAGCAGCATTCAGAGAAAGAAGGCAGACAACAGATAACATACATAATAAGACAACTGATAGAAGAAAGAACTAAAAGAGGAGAAAAACTCATACTGGCATTTATTGATGTAAAAGAAGCTTTCAACTTCATACAAATACAGGTAATAGAAAATTGTTTAGAACTAATAGGAACACCAAAATAATTGATACAAGTCATAAACTCCATACAAGAAGATACAAAAGCAAAAGTACAAATAAATGGTACTAGATAAGAACCATTTAATATTAGAAAGGGAATAAAGCAAGGAGATAGCCCAAGCCCATACTTGTTTATAATAGTAATGGACAGACTACTGAAAAACGCAAGACAAAGAACGGAGAAATTGCAGACTACAGTGGAACACAGAAATATGGTACCAAGTAGAATGGATAGCTTGTTATACGCAGATGGCTTAGTGCTTATATTAGAAAAAAGTAATAAACTGTAAAAGTTGAATAATATATGGAACGAAGAAATAGAAAAACTAAAGATGAAAGTTAATGTAGAAAAAGTAAAATATTGTATATAAATAAGAAAAAAGAACAAAAATAATGTATAAAATCAACCTATAGAATAAGTGACTACAATGGAATATCTGGAAAATATTATAGAAAACGAAGGGAAACTAGACCTCAAAATAACTAACAAAATAAAAAAAAGCGAAAAAAACCAAGCTGAATATATACAATACACTAGTGATCCCAACAATCCTATATGGAAGTTAAACCTGGACATAACAGCAGAAACACAAGCCAAAACTAATTGCAGCAGAAATGAAGTACTTCGTAAAGATAGCGGGGGAAAACTAAATTGGATCACATTAAAAATGAGAAAATCATAAAAAACTAGAACAACAAACGATAACACAAACAAGTGAGAAGAAACGACTAGAATGATATGAACATATACAGAGACTGGACAGAAACAGATTAACGTAGTTAGTTAAAAGGTAGGGGAAGCTAAAGGAACAAAGAAATGGGAAAGGCAAGGGAAAAAATGTTAAAAGAAATGAATATAATGACGAAGGACTGCAAAGGATGGAAGAAATTGGTAAAAGACACGGAACCCACAAATATACAACACCCGTAAGGGTGTATAGGATACCAAAAAAGAAAGGAACTGGTAAAACACCCCAAAAAAGTACAGCATATAGAAAAATTAAGAAAAATACAGAACAATTTGCCACTTGCTCTGCAAAAATATAAAAAGGTTTTTGAACGTTTCATAATGTTAAGACACCTGCAGCAAAGTAGTTTGTTCATGATAAACATAAAATATTGCAGCCAACATAAAAAAGTGAATAAACAACGCAGCTAAAATGAGGTTAGACCATGCAGCCACACATTACTGCCTTTAACTGCTGATGGCCGAGATTGAGCTGTCCGTATTGCCCTAATACCACCCACGCCAACAAACTGCCCAACAGACCGTACACCAAAGAAGCTCTATAAGCAACAGCAAGCACAACTTAGGCCGCTTCAAATGCCCAAATTTTGGCTGCACGCCCTTTTCGGAGCGTAGTCCCCTTGAAAGTTTATTGAAGGACCAGGGGCGTAAAAGCTGATCGCGTCCACGCAGTGCTCATTGAAAAAGCTAAGTAATGGCTAATTGGTCAGCATTAATTTTTTTTATGAATAAATATTGCTTTTCTATTTGTTTGAATTTTATTCCGACATATTCATTCAACTTTGTTAAATCCTTGTCCATTCAAAGTAAAGCAAGGTTAAATTCAGTTTTCAGCAAAAAATGTTCTGTAATTTGATTCCTACGATCACAGACAACTGCTGCCCTAGTTTTCTTCAAGTTTACCAAACAAATGCTGCCTATGGCTATGAAAACACAACCGAAATGTTCAGCGGCTATAACTTTTACCCCTGACGTTTCCTAAAACTTCGTTATTTCCGCTAGAGCAAAAGTTAGCCAAATTTCTAGAACAATGACAGCGCGTTTCTTAAGACTAATAATCCACACGACCAGAAACCTACCGAATATAGTGTTGTTGGGATTCGTGGCCACTTGGCTATTGGCGGCGTTTCCGATGAGCCGCTCGGTGTCCGTGAAAGCCACATAGGACGGCGTGCTGCGGATGCCTCGGTCGTTGGCGATGATTTCGACCTTGCCATGTTGGAAAACTGCCACGCAGGAATAGGTGCTGCCTAGGTCGATACCGATCGCTGGAGCTTGATCCATCTGCAAAACAACGACATTAGCACCCATGAGCTCGCGGGCGTGCCACGATGCCTTTTCGCAACGTGCTCGACACAATTGCTACCTCGTGTGCATCCGATCGACTTTTACGCTGACAAACACAGTACGCATTTGGGAGCTGAATGGCGCAACTCGGATAAGATAATATCCGTGTAGACGCAATACTTACGTTTTAAACGAAGATGTATTTCAGGGAAACTAACTAATTTATACCCCCTTTACGGTTCAATTGTTCAGAATCAAATAGGACGAGCTCGCTTGTATGACCTTGAACGCTGCTAGTGCGCATGTCTGCTTTTAAACTTAAACACTGTTCCCGATTATTAAAAATTACAAAGTTAAAATGCCAATTATTACAGTTTGTTAAATAGGAAATATTGGCGGGTTGTATCTTGTTCGATTATCTAATACTAGGAATTGCTGGCAAAAAGGTTTTTTTGCGTCCCAGACTTACAATTTTTCACCCGCTTTCGATCAAATTTTTGCAAGGTGGGAACATATAAATTTTTAAATGGAACGGCCGTCCGGCTCCAGCGATCCATTCGAAATCGGCCCCGACGTGTGGCACCTCCTAGTGAAAATCAAGAGCTAAGAGCTGGACTATGCACCGTTCATATCTGCTATCTTTATTTACTTTCGGTTTAAATGTATAAGCTGTCTTTGTTTACTACGCAAGAGTCGTGGCCACGCCGCATTTCTTTATTTACTTTATGTTCAAATGTATAGATATAGACTAAATTATTGGTAAATCTTTTTCTTGCTTAAATTACTATCAATATAAATTTTGAGTGTAAGAGCAGACATGCGTACAAGGACGTATAAAGTCATAAATTCCGTACGCCTAGAAACACTGTGACCGTATATCGCTTTTATATAACAACCGTTTGACTTTCCAAAATGTTCTATGAGCGATCGAATTGCGCGGCGAAATCGGACTCCTTCCGTCACGCAATTGGTTGAACAATTTAGAAACAGCAAGCTTGCTAGAAATTAAATGTTAATTCCCTTAATTAAATAACACGATCTTCACGAACATTGGATTACGAAGAAGCAAACTAATTTTCCATGTGTTGCAAACAAATTTTTTAATAATCTCTTTTTTAACGTAAACGGAAGAACAACTTAGGATTAGGCGGGAAGTTTAAAGTTTTCTCTTTTTAATTTCACAGAGCCATGTCATTTGTAGATTGTTTTCCATAACAAAGTTAAGCTAAGTCAAAGATAAACTATACTATATCAGCATCTGACCTGAAGGAGTTGAAATTAAACGTTTCGAATTTAGAAAACATCGAGAATATAAGAACAATTTTATTTTATATAAATCAGATTAACATTTACGAGGTGTGTAAATAAAGTAACGAGACTAAGTTTTTATCATGATAATAGGCAATGACAGTTACACTTGGTTCTTCTATTTGTCATAGCAGTGCTGGAACGCGGATACTGGAATCACCTTCAGCCGATCGGTTATAGCCCTTTGAATGTTCGATACCGTCCCAAAATTACGTCCTTTAAGGTGCATTTTCACACGTGGGAAGAGAGAAAAGTAACATGGATTTCAGTAGAGTGAATAATGGGCATGGGAAGCCACAGGGATGTTTTTACTTGCCAAAAACTCATAAATTGAAATAGCTGTGTAACAAGGTGACCCTTTTTCGCAGTCGTTCAAGTACCGCTCGGTAGAATTGTTGGTTGACCGTGTGGCCTTGAGCCACAAATACTTAGTGGGCTATTCCCTGGTTATCAAAAAAGCAAATCAGTAAGCTTTTGATGCTCTACTTGCCCATCCTTGTTTTTTTGGCCTGGGTAAGCTTGCAGTGTGTATTCCTGGCTCTGGTGCTGCATTTCGGGGTCGTACTGAAGCACCCAAGTCTTGTCACATAATGACACGTTCCAGAAAACAAACAACTCTTCTCCAATCATTCTGATTGTCAGCTGACGAACAGAACGCACAAGCTGCCAGATTCTGTCGACATTGGTGTCATTCCATGCAGTTGCAGGCCGTCCGTTGCACGGTTCATCTTCAATCGGTGTCTCTTCCTTCTGAAAATGCCTTAAACCACTAAAACACCTGCGCCCTTGACAAAACAGTGTCTCCATAGACCTGCTCAAGTTTTGCAAATGTTTCTGTCGCACTGTGCCCAAGTCTGAAGTAAAACCGGATCGTCCATCGTTGCTCAACCTTACTATCATTCATCGTCAAAAACGTTTTACGAAACAAATCGCTACAGACAATGTACTGTTTCGCAAGCGTTCCCACTCGCAGTGAACGCGCATCGGATGTCGAACAACCTTTCCTCCAAACAGGCAGCTCCCAGTATTTCCAGATTGCACGCTACACTATCAGTCTCATTACTTTATTTACATACCTTGTATTTGCCATGTACAATTACATGCTATTATCAAAATGTGCTTGACCTAATTGGCTTAAATAAGTCAATATCACAAACACTTTATGATGTAATTATTAAGTGGCGAAGCGAAGTGAAGTCACTTACTAACTTCATGTTATCCGTCCGTCCGAGCAAAAACTCGAGAACGGGTGGGAATTTCCAAATTCTGTTTTCACCAATCGACAGGTGACCAAAAAGGCTTGTTTGCTAGTGATTTTGAAACTGATTGGTCAAAGGTCAGCGTTAGTGACCTGAGACTGCTTCGCCACTTCGCTATGCGTTGCAAGCTTTGCAGGTTTATTTTTACAGAAACTTGGCTTAATGATTGATTCATTCTACGATAATAAAATGAGTTTTTACAACTATGAGTTCTACCGTTGTGATCGATCTGACAAAACTATCCCATTTGTTTTAATAGCTGTTCAAAGTCATTGTCTGCAGAAAAAATACTAGTTCTAGACATCAATGGAGAACAAATTTTTGTATCAGTCAGGTTGAAGTCCTAGAGGATCATCCTAAGAGCTGTTTATATTCCAGCCAGAACTTCAATTGAATGCTACGAAAACTCACATCAAGTTAATAAGATTAGTAGCGATAGTAATGTCACTTAATACAAAATACCAATAAAAAATTTAGAAAACGTACAAAATAAAATGCTAAGACTTTTGGGATATAAAATGGGTCTAAACTTTGACTTGGAAACTATACAACTGTGAGTTTCTGATAAACCATTTTTCAATAGTAATCATTGTTTATTTTGTAAAACTTGAAGTTTATTAGCTACATCTGTACGTGAATGTAGGTCTTATCAAAGGCATGTGGATTAAGATTCTACAGTTGATTTTCAGGAGCGATTTTTATTAATCATTGAGTACAGCATACTCAGCCTTACACATGACTCATAGATTTTCTTATTAATGTGTAAATACATATTCAGTTTTCTATCTGAGTATAAAAAACGCACTGCACTATCTACTAGATTCCATTGGATCGTGGTGCTGTTGACAGCTAAATTTGGGGGAACTAGAGAAATTTTGCTTCATATTTAATAGGGTTTATGGTGATCATCCATTTGCTAAACCATAAATTAATTTGGTTAAGAGCCGTTTATTTTTCGATGTTTATATTTGATTATTAAAAGTATTTTAGCAATTAGCTCATAGGGGTCTTGAAAACATTTTTTCTGTTCCAAATGAAATGTTTATATCCCCGTAACTCGATCACCAAAGCCTCGTTGATTATTTAAGAAGGGTGCACTGCAAGCAAAAGAGGTTGGCAGTTAGGCTTGTTTTGGTTGGTCTTATGGACAAAATGATGGTGTAACTCTTATCGAATTTGAATGAAATTGTGCACACATATTTATGAGTGAATATCTCGGCCAAGTTAATTAATAGTCCAGTCAAATTACTAAAAAAAACCGCTAAAAGCTCGACATTTTTAGTGGGTACACGTATCGAGACGTTCCAAGGCACATTCGATTCGTAGAGCCTCAGAAAAAAATGTGACCACATATTTTTTTGTTATAATGCGAAAGTGCATCTGTGCACGCAAAAAAATGCATTTATTTGTTGCATTTTTGCAGTCCCTAAAGAATATTTTATTTCTCGCTTAATATTACCCAAACTAAATTCATTCTCGTTACTCGGATATTTTTTGGGACGCTGATAACGAATATGATGTTCAGAAAGTGCCCAATGCACTTGGAGGGGAGTATAATCCTGGGGATGAGAGCGATTTTGGGAAAAATCTCAAATTTGTTGGTTTTTCGAGTTTAACCTGTCTATATAAGAGTTTTTGGATTTTCCGATCGCAAATATAATGCTTAGAAAGTTACCCTTAACTCCGCCATTGCCGGTCCCAAGCCCGGATGAGAAAGTGAGGAGGGGGAGGAGTATCAACCTCGTTAAAAAACCTGGGTTCAGCTGGCTCCGGCTGATAGCACCCAGTAAGGGCCTCTTCCTAGAGTTACAGGATAAAAACCGGTTAACGGACTCATAATATACGAGTGCGGAAGAACCATCAGCGGGAAGATTGGTCTCGTGAATCCCGTAGAAGATAGCCAATCTAAGGGAAGAAAACCCTGAGAATAAATTACCTGGTCCTCCAGGTTGGGGGTTGGGGCAATGGGCCAGCACCCCATTACTTGTAAAAATCTTAAAACAAAGTAGAATGAAAAATTCGTTTAAAACAAACAATCTCCGGGTGGGAATCCACACTTCCGATTACGGAAGGAGCCCCATAGGATACGGAGGGGGCAATTCTACGTTTGTGAAGAGTAATGCCAAAAAGTTCAATATTAAGAAATCAGATGGAAGCCGAATACAACGAAAGAATTAGACAATGAATATAGGAACTTGGAATATACAAGGACTAGCAACAAAGACACAAGAAGTATTTGCCGAGATAGAAGAAATGGGAATGGACGTAATTTCTCTGACAGAAACAAAAAATAAAGGAACGGGAATAGAGGAAATAGGACAATACTTACACATGTGGAGTGGAGTCCCAAAAAACGAAAGAGGAAAAAAGGGAGTTTCTATGGCTATTAAGAAGAAATATGGAAAACAAATAAAAAGTTGGGAAGCAGTAGACGAGAGGATTATCAAAGTTCACCTCGAGAGTTTTAGATATAGAATGACAATTTTAGGAATATATTCACCTAATGAAGACGATAGCCCCACGAACAAAGATCAATTCTATAATAAGTTAGACGATATAATAAATGAATGTGGTACGCGACGAGAAGTTCCGTTACTGGGCGATTTCAACGCGTGGGTAGGATGCAAGACGAACGATAAAGTCGTAGGACAATTTGGTGATGCCAGAAGAAACAGTAATGGAGAAAGGCTTATAGGTCTATGTGAAAGTAACAACCTAAAAGTCCAAAATGGTTTTTATAAACACAAGAAAATTCATACATATACTTTTGAGGAACATGCACGACAACGAAGAACAATCATTGACTATGTTATAACTCGACAGTATTCTACCGGTAGAATCCAGGATGTTAGAGCTTACAGAGGCCCGACATGCGGAACGAATCACTATTTGGTGAAAGCCAAAATAGTGTTTTCACCCAAAGGGCAAAACAAGGTAGTAATACCAAAACAGACAGAGAAACTACAACAAGTCAGATACAACATACAAAGTCTACAACAAAGTAGCATACAATACATATATCAAAATAGATTGGATCAAAAACTTAACGAACATCTACAAGGATCAAACACAGAGATGTATGAACATTTAAGAGCAGGCCTACAGCAAGCTGCAAAAGAAGCCTTAGGAGAAGAGGTTAGAGAAAAACTAAGAAATTATTGGATAAACGAAGACCTAATGGAGGAAATACGCTACAAAAAAGAACAAAGTGGCTAAATACTAAAGAAGATGAAGATAGAGATGCCTATAAGATCCAACAAACTAGAGTAAGACAATTGATAAAAACTACAAAACAACAAACGTGGGAAAAAAAGTGTAGCGAGATAGAAAGGTACATAGGAGGAAGAAGGACGACAGAGGTATGGAAATTCATAAGGAATGTAAAAGCTCCACATCGAGAAAAAACAATAATACAAAATATTCCTGCCGAAGAATGGAAACAATACTATTTAGAGCTACTCACCGAGAAAAGACCTATATTCCAAGAAACTACCATGGCAGAAGGAAGAACGATAGATATTAACTACATAGAAATACAAGAAGAACAAGTAATTAAAGCAATTAAAGAAATGAGAAATGGAAAGGCTCCCGGTCCAGGAAGAATCCCCGTTGAGTTGGTAAAAAATGGAACACCGAAATTGTATAGGATGACAACAAAGCTTATGAATAAATGCATAAATGAGGGAAATATACCAACTGAATGGAAAACAAGATATATATCTCCAATACACAAGAAAGGGAAAAGAGACATCTGCGACAACTACCGAGGAATAGCAGTTACAAGTACTTTTAGCAAAATATATGGACGAATTATTCGAGACTTAATTGAACAACAATATCAAGCCGAAGAAGCGGAAGAACAAAGCGGATTTAGGGCAGGCAGATCATGTTTGGATAACCTGTTCTGTCTAACACAAATTGTGCAGAAAAAACTAGCAACCGGCAGAGAACTGCATTTAGTATTTCTCGACATATCAAAAGCTTATGATAACGCACCCCTGAAAAAACTGTGGGACGTAATGGAGAGCAGCAACATCAACAGTACATTAGTCAGGGCTGTGAAGAACCTATATGACAATCAAACAGCGAGAGTAAAGGTAGGAGCGGAACTGACAACAGAATATAAAGTTACGAAAGGTCTAAGGCAGGGTTGTTGTATCTCACCGACGTTATTCAAGATATATATAGAAAAAGCACTCGAACAATGGAAAAGGAAAAGTATGGGAATGGGGATACCACTGGACGAGGACACTACATTATATACGTTGCAATTTGCCGACGACCAAATTATTATGGCACAAGAAATAGAAGACATTGAATACATGACAAGGAAAGCTATAGAGGAATATGATAAATGGGGGCTTAAAATTAATGTAAATAAATCAGCATATCTTAGTATAGGATATGAACAAGACGCTTTAACCTTAGAAACAGGCGAAACTATACCGACATGTGAAGAATACAAATATTTGGGAGCTCCTTGTTTTCCTACAAGGATTATATAACACAGAGGTAAAAGAGAGAATAAAACAAGGCCGGAAAGTTATAGGTGCGCTAAATGGTATACTTTGGGATGCAAATATAAGCAAAAAGAATAAAAAACAAATATACTCCGCTATGATACAAAGTGTGGCACTATATGGAGCCGAAATCTGGCAACTCTCGGAACAACATAAAAATCAACTGAAAGTAATGGCAATGGACTATTGGAGAAGATCAGCGAGAATATCCCGAAGAGATAGAGTCAGAAATACAAGGATACGTGAAATAATGGATACAGAAAGGGACATCTTGGAAGAAATTGAAAAAAGGCAACTCTTGTGGTACGGACATGTCGAAAGAATGGGTAACAACAGGCTCCCGAAAAAAGCAATGCAGTGGCAACCAAGAGAAAGAAGAAAGAGGGGACGGCCAAGAAGAGGTTGGAATGAGGAAGTAGGAAGCCTGAAGCAAAAGTGGGATATCCAGCAAGGCGCTTGGATGAACAGAAAAGAATGGAAAAAATTATTGAACTCCGGAAGACCCAGATAGAGGTTAAAATACGGAAAGAAGAGAGAGAAAGTGACCCGATGAAGGCGATTGTTAAAATTGTATCAATTTAATAGGATATTATTTTTAAACCATCGTATTTTACCCAAATTAATCGACATAGACATTCAATTTATATGATTGGTGCTTTAAAATTTGTTTATAAAAATACATTTACAGCTGTTTCAATTAGATAAAACGCTTACTATAGCTTAAGGTGAATAAGGTTTCTGTTAGCCTTTCAAATTACTAGATATGAACAACGGTTATCGCAAATTCTTTTGCTACAATATGACTAATGATACTGCGTCGAAGTTCGATGAATACGATATTTAACAATGTTTCATTCTCCTTCCCCTCCTATCAACTTTGTCATGCCACATGATCGGTTTAGAATGTTTTAGAATTTGCCGTTGTTCATTATCAGCTACGGCAGCGGACGGTTTGATTTCGATTGTACGCTTGTGTTAGATTTAAACAACAAAAAAGAAAATGTCGAATTTAATGAAAAACATATTTGTGGTCACCAACGTGTTGTTTTCAGTAGTGGTTATAAGCATCTGCATAGCGTCATGGTAAATATTTTATCTTTTGATGTATACAAATTTAATAATTAAGCGTTTTAGGGCTGGAGCATTCAAACCGGCCTACCGTGATTTGAAAGGGCACTGTGGAAAGTTACGAGCGGCAGCAGTACCGAACGTGTCCTACGGTAAAGATATCGGCATAGGCATTGCTGCATTCATTGTATTTTGTGTAATCTCTTTTATTCGAAACAAAGTCAAACCAGAACGTCGCAACTTCTTTCGAACTGTTTTATGGGAATCATGTAAGTTATATCTAAATTAAACTGAAATACCAAAGTAACACTGAGCAACATTTTAGGGATTGTGTTGCTTAACTTTAATTTGCTGTATCTGCTTATCGAATTTATCAAGTGCACAGTGGGAAAGCCAGTCCCGTATTTCATAAATGGAGTGGCAACAAATATGAACCTCCGTAAATCATTCCCTTCGTTCCGCTGTGCCATTTGGAGCTACTGCTCTACAGTTATATGTTTGTATTTCGCCCATTGGGACATTCGAGGCACCTTTTGTTTTCCCCGACAAATATTTTTGTTTTGCATGGCTTTTGCGAGTTTTGCTATATATAACGGCATGTATAACAACATGGAGCATTACCTTTCTGACATATGGGTAGGAGCTTTACTTGGCAGTGCTCAAGCAGCAGTAACTGTAAGTGAATTTTTCTGAAATATATAGTCAGCAATATAATTATAACATCATTGATGCAGATTCGGGACATATTTGGGAGGTTTTTTCATTCTCCATCCCTTCCAAAGAATAACACGCGACGTGCTTCGGATTCTATACCTTTACAAGAGATGAATCGAAGACTCGAACCAAATGTGGAAGAACCAGCTCCTTCTGCTTCACCCATGCCCTTATATTATCGCATTGCATAAAATTGCTACATGTTAAGCATGTTAAGATTATTTTTAAAAAATTTCATATACGTATCTATTAAAATGTAAGTCAGATTTTAATTTTTACAATAAACCGTATAAGTATATTTAATAAAATAAACTAAATATATGCGTCCACATCCACTATAATGCTTACTGTCTAAAATAACAAACAGATATATTGAGAGAACCTTGAGCCTTTACATATTATTGCCTTAACAAAATGACAGTGAAAAAAGTTATTAGGGATGTTCTCATACAAAGATTTCGTTCAATTAGAAACTTTAATATAACTCGTGTCAAATGGTTACGGTTTTCGGTATATACATATATCTATATTATTGTAAATTCTCATATTTCTTGTATTTCAAAAATTCTGTTTGCCATTATTATTTTTTAAAGATTATAATAATTCTGTATTAATATGGTATAATTTTGTGTCTTAAGTATAATATACTGTTATGTACTTGAAAAACTAATAAATATTAAAATTTGTTTCTTTTTTTTAATATTTGTAAGTTAGCGAATGAATGAATAAATTAGAAATCTAAATAAAAGGATATCCAATAAAGTTCTTGTCGTTTTTGCTTTTCCATTCAATGAATGGAGAATAGGTATGCAATTAGTGTATCACGTGGTTTAAAAACCGATCGGTTAAGAGTAAGAATATCAGTCGTTATAAAAGCAGGCCCACCGCACACTTTCATCATTCGTAACTCGTACAGTAGCGAAGGCAAATGAAAGAGTCCAAGGATCTCGTTCGGTGTTGTTTGCTTTAAGATTTCAAAGTGGGCTTATGAGCAGCTGCATCAAGTCGCTGAATATGTCAAGCGTCTGGGGATAGTGCTGTGAATTAACGTACTACAAGGCATTGGTTTCAAAAATTCAGATTGGAAGATTTGTTTCTCTGTGATGAACCTCGCAGTGGACGACAACAGGCCTAGGATGACAAAGCTCTGCAGGTGGCCATTGAGGAGAAAAGTAGTCTAACGTATGGTAAACTTGCAAGACAGTTTAACGTTTCTGATGAAACAGTTAGACTTCATCTGCACCGCTTAGGTAAGACGTACAGGCTGAGCAAGTGGGTTCCGCACACGCTGTTGAAAGTCCACAAAAGACAACGAGTGGCAGCCTGTATGTCGTTGCTTTCTCGCCACCATACCGCATCTATATTCAATCGAGTGTATGACACTCCCAAGCGTTCCAAACATTGGTTGTTACCCCAAGAACTGTCTCTCACAACGCAAGATCACCTATGCACCCACACAAGATTATGCTTTGTGTCTGGTGGACAGGTCTTCAAGTGGTTTACTATGAGCTGCTACCAACGGGCCAAACTGTCACTGCGAATCTGTACTCGCAGCAATTGGAACGCGTGCAACAGGCATTGCAACAGAAGGAGCCAGCACTGGTGAATCGCAAAGGTGTACTCTTTCTTCATGACAACGCCAGACTGCATGTCGCGCGGGTGGTCAGAGATACCATACAGCGACTTGGTTGGGAGACCTCTTCCACTCCCTATACAATCATCTTCGTGAACAATTCTTCACCAATGAAGCAGACTTGCACCAAGCACTCACGGACTTCTTTGCGTCCAAACCCCACGAGTTTTACCGCAAGGGAATTGCACAGCTGGAGACACGTTGGCAGAAGGTGCTGGATGCCGATGGCGATTACTTCGAAAACTAACAATAGCCTACACTTTCTATAAATCATTTTCTTTTTGGCCATTAAAAAAGGCAAGAACTTTATTGATTACCTTACACATTTAAAGTAAACCGTTTAATATATGGATCTGTAGGTAATTGATGACCCACTTCTATTTATAATTGGTTGTGCTTCGACGAGTGACATTACGGGTATTTTTCAGTCGATATTGGTAGCTAAATTAGGACCCGGATAGCTCGACATCCCCACTTAGATGTTCGTCAACTCTTGCCTAGAGCTCTATCCAATCCCGCTCCCACGTAAATGTGCCACTTTTTCTCAACAGCAACCAGCACCAGCTAATGCTCCGCCGCAGTCATCGGCGTAAGCAGAAAGCGAATCTCCCCCGAGAAGCCCGGTATCCTAGGGGAGCAACATAGAGACGGAGTAGCCGCCGACCACCCCAGACGATTGTAGAAGCATCGCAGAGTCTCAGGTCCAACGCGAAGGATGGCCTAAGTAAGCAATAGTGAGTCCCCTGGCACCGCGGAAAACTACATCGTCGTTCAGGGACGGAAGAAGAATCGCTGCCCCCAGCGCAGGATAAATCGGCAGCAAAAAGTCACTCTCGCTAACCGCTATTTCGCCATCGCGAAGGGAAATAAAGAGTTTCAGCAGCAGAAGATCCCCCCCGTGGTACTCCGAGGGAAAAGCTACTGACCGGAAATGCTGGGGAAGTTCAAAATGTACAGCCCGAACATCTCCAAAACTAAAAAATGATGGAAGGCAGCGGTATCCGTTTCATACATGCCAACTGGCTTCCGATAAACCTTTCCAAGGAGATGGTAAATTAGACTCCAGTGCGGGCGGTCGACGGCATTCGAAGACACAGGGACAAGAGATCCGTGTCCCTCGTCTTCGTGAAGGCTGAGCAATCCGGGAAAGAGGTATTCAGCTTTCAACATGTGATATAGATGGTTGTTTGGACGGAACAATCCTGCAAGAAGAGGACCGTTGGGCAGTGTCACCGCTGGTAGAATTTAGGACACGCCAGCGAAATTCCTTTGCCGCCTTGCGCTACTCCAAGTGTGTAAACTCACAACGTAGCAGATAGATTGTGCGGAAAGAGCCGCGAAACGCCAAAAGTGTGCGCTGCTTCTAAACCAAGGTTTCTCTGGTATCTGCACACATCTCATGTCCTATATTAAATGTTTTCTCTTGATCTTGTCAAAAGCCTGAAGTAAGTGAACAATATCTATACGATTTAATTGAATTCATAACATTTCTGTATTATTATCTTCTTCAACATGTGAATTGCATCGATAGTTGATATTCTTTTTTATTTTTTATTACTGACTTTCTGTTTTAATCTTGCCGCTACCAAGTAGTTGTCCGTGTCATAATTTCTCTTCTTGAAAACCTCCACGTTTCTATATGCTTTTACTTTGAACTGCTAATCACTAGGTTATTGTAGCTGCAAAATTACATAATTATCTTGGATTATCATTAGTTCTACTATGTAGCATATATTTTCCGACAACTTTTGAACGATATTCTTCTTTCCAGATTTATATGTTAAATACACCTAGTTTTATTAGAACGTCAGTGCTTCGCTGACTCTCTCTAATTACCTATAATATTGTTTTTTGTTTTTAGATGGCTCTTCCGCAGGCATATACACATTATTATTATTATTAGAGAGCGAATTTTATGCAAAATGCATAATTTTACATATTTAGCCAAATAGTGCATGTTTTATGCTAATGGGAATACTTTGTTATTTTCTGCATAATTTAACACATTTTTTGTTTTCAACAGCGGTTAAAGTGATAGGGTATTTTGCAAAGTCTGCGAAAAAATGGTAAGTGGAATGTTTGATTACTTAGTTTTGTCAAAAAAAATACACGTGTAAAATTATTTTTTTACTCGTCGTAATTGTTAAATTCGGTAAGTCTTACATATATCGCAACATTTAAAATCATGGATAAATGCAATATCATGCAATGATACATGCAATGAAACAAAAAGTAGTAATACTGAATAACTGGCGAAACTTGAAAATAAGATAATAAATAGCAAAACATGTGCATCGATGTGCTCATGTATTGAGTTAGTAATTAATGATTTCGTTTCAAATATACCCGAAATCGGAAAACTCTCCAACAGCATACAGAAGCCATACGCATTCTTTAAATCAACATTCCTAAAACAGACTCTAGAGAGATTTGTCCAACTCAAAGGTCTAACAGAAACTAAGCATTCGATGCACTTTATTTAAGACATTTTCATGTTCACAAGACATTAATGTAGTGGTAATATTGCCCATAGTTCCTTTGCAGAATATAGGAAAATTATATATTCTTTCCATATTTCCTTATCTGCCACCAGCGGTCCAAGTTGCGCCAGGTTTTGTTTGTTTCCCGTTCCAACGTCTTTTTCTATGTTTCTTTTGGATAAGCACTTTTTCGTCTCCTTTGCCGATTTCATTGCTCTCCTACACACTTCCACCTTTTCTGTTCTTAAGATATGACCTAACCAGCTGTACTTCCTTCTTCTAATTTCCTGGCTCACATTATCGTGTCCCGTTCTTTCCCAAAACTTATCGTTTATTTTCGTCTCTGGCTATATAAGTTTTCAACTTGTGTTTTATTATCTTCGTGACCAATCACGATTCGGAATCGTATAACAATACTATTTTAACACTAGCATTGAACGCCTTTTTTTTTAGTTTCAATTGAAATCTTATTTGCCTTCCAATATAAGCAGCTGTATAAATACACTCCTTGCTCTATTTATTCTAACCGCTACATCTTTTAACCTCCCGGTTTTCGCGACCACGACAATTTTCAGCAACGTAAATTAATTACGACTTTTTATTATTTTATTTTTTAAATTTAGTCGCCTTGATGCTGTTACATTTATGCACGTTGTTTTGGTCTTCTTTATGTTTATATTTAGGCACACGTTCTCTGCCTCTTTTTGTACCGCACTAATTTTCTCTTGCTCGTGTCTTGGGCATTATGTCAAAAGAGACATATGTCAAGATATTCCATGGATTCCTTTCTTATATTTTGCAATAGCTTTATGTAGGTCATCGTCTATCACTATAAGTAACAATAAAGGCGATAATATACAATCTTGGCGTACTCTCATGTTTGACTAAAGACTTTGTGATCACGACCCGTCAAAAATTTTTTTTCTCTTTCATTTATTCTGCTTCTTTCCCGGTTCTATCGTCTTTGTTCATGGTTTCTATAAAATATTCTGTCTATATATCTGTTATTTTGTTGTACATAGTATTTGTCTATTCTTATTCATTTATTGGCTGAATTTTGTGCCATTTACGCTATATAATTCACGTATTTCTGCTTATCTTTTTTGCGTGCTTTCTTAACTCCTTTGCTTTTTTCCCGAATTCTTCTTGTATAAGTTTATTCTGCTTATTATTCTGAAAATTTAGTTTCTTTACTTCATTAGTTTCCAAGTTTTCTCTTTCCCCATTTTTCTTTATACCTGCTTTGTGCTTTGAAACCTTTAGGTATGCGTTAGCGAAGACGGTTCTACAATTTTTCCATATAGCTTTTATTTCTCGATTTGAATTTCCGGGTGAATACATCAACATCTTGAGTTGCTTCTATGTTATAGTTCACCTAGTATTCCTTTTATAATTGTTTGTTTTTATTTCAATTCCTACCATCATTTTAGCGATTAATAAGGAGTGGTCCGTGTCCGTATCAGCACCCTTTCTGTTTGAAGTGTCTGTCAGTTTATAACTTGGTGTTTCATATGCATATGTAACCGATTTGATTTTGCACCTCTTTATTAGGTAAAATCCGTGTAACTTCGTGGGTATGGTTGTGCTTAAATAATGTACTAGTATTTTTAACTCGTGCGTATCACAAAATTCTATGAGTAGATTACAATTTTCGTATTCTTTTTCACATGCTGTGTCTCCCGATAACACTTTCGTAACGTTTATTTTTATTTCTACTTTACTATTTACAGCACTCATCACAATCCTAGTTTCAACTTTTTGTATTCACATTATGGTTTTGCTTAATAAGTTATCGAAGTTTTCTCTCGTCTCAAGTATTGCTACTTTGGTGGGCACATCCCATTGTACTACAGCTAGATGTTACTTGTCTAGGTTAAAGTCCACCATAATTATTCTTTTTGAGATTGGAATCCATGCTATTAACATGTCTCTACTATCTGCATTAATTAATATACTCACTCCTTATATGTGTTCTGCATACTATTTCAGCTCAGAATAAATTAAAAAATTAAAAAATGTTATTTCATAGGCCTCGTATATTTTTACCTTTTAATTAAGTTTTTTTTTATTTGAAACAGTTTAAGCAGCAAACGAATTGCAATGGAGCCGTGAGCACAGTTTTTATATGACGTTGGTGGAGAATATAAGGTGGTTAGATATTGCTAGATTTTTGAGCTACTAAATGTCTGGTTTACATCGTTATTTCAGGTTTCACTTTAATGAAACCATATAGAGTTTTCTCTTCATATTATTTGAACGTGTTAATTGTCAAAAAAGCAAGCTTAATAAAGACAAATAGCAAAGAGGTAAGGGTTAAGAACAAAAAATTGCACTCAAATGGTAAATTTAGAAGGTATAAAATATTTATTAAAACAAATAATATTATATAATTTAATAACTGATTCTTTCATCACTGATTATATTCTATAATTACTGGCTTCAGTATAATTAAAAAAAATACTAAAACTACAAAGAACGAAGAACAACACCGTTATAGTGCATAAATATCAGTAGGAAGATAAATTCCGTATGGAGATACAGTCGACACCTAAAACAAGAAACGAGATCGAGTATGTAATATCTAACAGGAAAAGTATAATGGTGAATACGAGTACAGCAAATAAAACAAATATGGGAGAAAATGGATGCCCCTTAAGAGAGAATAAAATAAATTGAAGGTAGGTTCAATGCTACGATCAAGATCAGTTCTAGTAACATGCCTGGCGAGTCTAATGAGACCAGTCAGATGTTCTCGATATACTACAGACTGTGTCCATTAACGAGCAAGAAAGTTACAGTCAGATTGTCATTACGGTCATGCTCATCTGGAGGAGGTTTACCGCACAGCTTTAAAATCGAGTACAAAAATCGGGTGAAACTCAAGAATTTGAGGCAGACGCGGCTCGTCTTGTTCGTACAACAGCCCCAGATGTTTGGAAGTATTAGCTGTGCCAACATTTATTAACGATCGGAAAACTGAACAAGCAATGAGGTTGGGTAAACCAAAAACATTGATGCGTTTACGCACGTACTGGAATTTGAAACTGCCAAACGTTTAGAGGCAATATAAGAAAATTGGCGGCCAATACTAGTGAGCTGAATAAAGCAGTCGCGAAAACTTGGCAGAAAAGATTGCAAAAATATTGAGGAAAAGAAACAGGCGAAGGAAAATTTATTTTGGAAACATGCAAGTAACGTCTGAATATGAAGCATGTCACAGTTATAAAATATCCAAAAAAAGTCATCGGCTATTTCAGTAAAGTGTTATCAAACTCTGATACTCTGATACTGGGCTCTGAACGAAACTTACACGTAACTAAGAGAGAATTACTTGCTGTTGTTAAATCTGTGGAGCACTTTCATAAATATTTGTATGGCAAAAGGTTCCTCTTGAGAACCCATTATGTTGCTTTTGAATTTTAAAAATTCGGAAGGTCAAATAACAAGATGAATCGAAAGGCTCCAACAATATGAC
>JARFIY010000172.1:0-37966 GCA_036346155.1 Sinelater perroti | reverse complement strand
TGGGGTTAATACTTGTACTTCGTAGGTTGTTGAGTATTGTTCTAGTAAAATACCAGCTGGGTTGGTTGCTCGGCAACCCCAATTTACAAGTTTGCTGTTTAGGTCGCCAAAATTTATTACAGATATCACTACGAAACTTTAGTAGTCTTCAAAAAAGTATGCTCTTTGAGCGTCAACACCAAAGATCCAACTTTCATCTCCGGTAATGACAAAAGACTGAGGGTTTTCCTCAATGCGTTTCAAAGGAACGGCCTCGCGGTTTTACATTTGCTCGTTTGTCAAAACTTTCGGGACGAGCCTGGCTCAAATCTTTTTTTTTAAGCTTGCACACACTTCTTTGCAGACGTCCGCGCCGCGCATGATCATGCCTCAACGGAAGCCAGCAGGCGACTGCCGCTTGGAGCGTATTCAAGGTCAACCCCCCCCCCTCTTCCGACTCCAACTTTATACAACTTTATTTTTGAATTGAAAATTGCCTTAATTGTTTTCATTTAAAAAGGAATAATAATAAACATTTTTTTAATGATGCATATTCTGGGATATTTTAATTACATTTTAGTGCATATTTATGTACACATTTTATTATTTTTTAGTGCATAAAATCCGCTCTCCAAACATTACATTTGGCCTGAATATTCCTATATTTTAAAAACGAAAGAGCGCGTCTGGCGAATGTGTAAACACGCGCGTGCGAGAGAGGAAGACAGAGAAGACGCACAAGTGAAAGAAATTGCGAGATAACGTAAGAGAGCGAAACAGAGTACATTGAAGTTTTGAGAACATCGAAATAATCAGTACAAAGTACATCGAGTATTTGATTTTCTCTGAACGACCGAGTTGAACAAGTTATTCTGTGAACCTTTGTTAAAATATCGATGTTTCCAGAAAAATCCCATCGAAAGACGAAAAAAAAAATACGTGTATATACTAAACACGTCCAAATAATTTATGAGTTTAAGGATATTTGAAACAGCATCATTCATTCGCAATTTAAAGGTATGATCATAGCATTGCAGATGAATTTTATTTTTAATTATTGTCTGAAAATCCACTCATATTTACTGTCCCATCGCATCCTTGCCTTTTTAGCGGGCTTCTGCTAGGTAGTTTGCGTCCAAGCTTCCAGCTTCTACTTTTGTCATGTCTGTCGTCTGTCACGCCTTATAACTTTTGATCTGTGATAGATAGAGGCATAAAGTTTCCGTACTCAACTAGGGACCATAAGTCAAGTCCAGACGCAAAAAATCAGCCTGATCGGAAAATCTCGAGACCGGTTTGACCGGAAGTGACCGCAAAGTGTCCGCTTCCGGCCGCTAAATTTTTACCGCTATTCACTTTCATTTGGATATAATTCACTGTCATTAGTTTCAATAAAATTTCGTTAAACCCTATAGTTTCATTTCGTGCATAAGGTGCGGTCCACTTTACCTGTAAAGCAAATTTTAACTTGTTATTTTCGAAAATTTGATGTATTCTTCAATAATATTTCCATGATTCTTTCAGGTCCTTATACTTTCAAATGATTCTTTTATTTTCAACTCTGCAGGCTGTGGCTGGTTATTCGTTTTTATCGTTACAAAAAGAAAAAAATGCTAAAGTGAATCATTCTTGAGATATCTAGAATTGTATTAAAAATTGTTGAAGCAAAAGGAGTCTGTTTTGTTTCGCTTATATGGTTAAAGGTAATTGTGAATCTTATGAAAATAGTTGTTTGTCTTTGTTGTATTAATATTTAACATGCCAACAAATTTGTAGTAACTTTTGAAGGTTTTAAAATGCAATCGAATTTGACGTAAAATCCCACTGTAGTATCCAATGTCGCTTAAGATCAGTCTTTAGAAAGACAATACTTTGTTAGTGGCTTTGGACAAACCATATATATGCGCACCATTCGAAATTAAAATTATTGTTGTGTAATAGATAAATAAAATAAGAGATAATATTTATTTACACGGTAGCAGAAAGTTAACATTTGCTTATATCTTTTCAATAAATTTTCGAAAAATTGGTCGAAAAGATCAGATTTATATAGTAAGTATTTCAGTTATTAACAAAAAATAATCTGTAATAACTTGCACTAAACTAAACTTTTCGATGAAATGGATTAATCATTTTTGGGTAACATGAGAGATAAAATAATCCCAATATCTTCATGTAAGTTGATGTAAGATCGGTCAGCATTAGAAGAATAAGGCAACTTATAAAACCATAAGTATTTTGTAAAGTATATACGAATAAATTTAAAAAAACAAGTATCTTTGAACCTGAAATATAAAATCAGTGTCAATCTTTTACTAAAATCATCGTTTTGTCAACACAAATATAATGTTACTATCTGTTTGAGCAAAAACAGATCACATATGAAAGACGTGTGCACGACGGAATGGCGGGCGGTGAAACTAGATATGTAGCTACCACTGTTGGGCAAAATTTAATTGCTCCAGCAATTAACAATTAAATGTGTATTTTTAATTGTAATTAACAATTAAAGTGAGTTAATTGTGATTGTCATACAACACAATTACAATTAATTAACTGTAATTGTAAAACTTCAACGAGTACAACTAATTAAATGTAATTGTAAAAACTCTATAATTACTATCAATTAATTGTAAATTGTTTCTACCTAACAGAGAATAAATCTCCGAATGAAATCAATTATACGAAGGATATAAAGAAATACGTTCAAGTATTATATAGGAGTATTTTATTATTAAGTGACTCAATTTGACTTTTGCAATAATTTAAATTGCGTTTTAACACAACTCTCTTTTCAAACATCTGATCTCAAAGGCTGTGGCTGGCTCTTCAGCATATTACTCATTGTGACATATAAAAATAGTCTTTCGACTGCTGCGGACGTTGGTAAAGGCGTACTATGTTTAATGAAAATGCTTTTTATTTCAGATTATCTGTTAAGCATTTCCAATTCTTGACTATTCCCTGCAAAAACATGTAACACTAGCAACTCTGCTTTTGTCAGAGGAACATCAGAAGGCCTTGTACACGTTGTTGAACTTTCATTGTCCGAATCCGAATTGAAGTCAAAATTGAAAAAGCTTGTTCTGTGTTCGTAGTTTTCGTACTCGCTGATATGTTTTTAGGCCCTTCTTTTATTTGGTTTGAGATGGCAGTTTTAAAACCTTTAGAAGGTTGTGGCTACTAGCCACTTTGTCGTGGTGATTTATGGGTTAAATACTTTTATATTCAAACGAAAAGACTCATTTAAGGTACATTTTTAGGTTTTAAACATTTGACGATATGTTCGGATTGCCCGCACTAGATATTTTGATTGAACAATGTTGTAAGGCAGATTCCCGCCACCTTGTCGGAACTAATAAGACAAATGTTCCAATGATCAAGTTGACGCATGAAGTCGCTTCGTAGGCAGATAATTTCTTCTGGTCAGTGTTGTTAAGTAATTAATTACTCTATCGTTTGTTGTAATTTGATAGTAATTCAATTACATTTTTTGGTTCAATTATAGTTAATCTAATTACATGTTCCAAATTACCTTTGAGTTTCTAGTTACTGGAATAAAATGTCTACAAAATTTACATTTTAAACACATATAGGTAGTTCAAAGTTTGAATACCACAATACCAGGTAGGTATCTGTCCAACAGGAGGGTTAATTACTTTTTTCTTGGTGGTCGTTAGTCGTTAAAGATTAGAAAAAACGAGCATTTCATTTACAATTCCTAAAAGACCGTGAATTCGACAAGTCAAGATGAACAACGGAAAATTTCCATTTGTTTTAAATTGGAGAATATTTAATGTTGTTTCAAGTAATGAAAACAAAACAGAAACAAAATGTCAAATACGTGTAGGCGCAAACGTCGGTTTAACAAGTGCGTCTCCCAAGGCAACATCTAATTTCCTAACGCAGGTAAAGGTACGTAAACAATTTCTTTGTTTTATTTAAAAATGCTCAAACTTAACTAACTTTAATTCTATAGCAAAAGCATCCAGAAAGGTTAGGCTTATGGTCCATGCCGAAAAAAGGCGTCAAACGGACATTAGCTTCCTGTGATTTCAAAAACCAAAATTTGATAACAAAAGGTGATAACAAGCACCCTATTTTCAATAGCTGCAACTGCAGCAAGGGAAACGTCCATGTCTAATGAGAAAGTGAGTTTTTAAAACTGCTATTCCAAAGCTATCTATCAAATAAATACGATACATTTTTATTTCAGTCTAATCAGTTTGTTGACGACTATATGATTGAAGACAGACGTCCGTAGTGTACAGTCGATGTCTTCATTTCTAAATATGTTGGAAGATCTCTCTAACGGTAAATTTTCTCCTGTTTGTCGTCAGACTTTGGCTAAACAAATTTCAGTTCGCAAGAAAGAATGTAAGTCTAAGGTTATAGATGTTTTCTCCGAATCAGAATTCATACGTACAACAGTTGGTATAACGTCAAAAAACAATAAGAGCTACTTTGGTGTATCAGCTCATATTATTGCTAACGACACTTTATGTAGAAAATAATTTGTACTAGCATGTAAGCGAATAGGGAAAACGTTGAATGATATTTACGCTTCATTTCGCATTATCAACGAGAAAAAAGCAGGGATACTTATAGACAACGCTACTAATTTCGATAAAGCATTTAGAATTTTTTCATCTGATCCAAGTGAAAGTGGAAACTGGAAAATCAGGAACACGGTGGTATTGCCCATAGATTTTTCAAATATTAGTATAAAGGACGACTTTGATTATGTAATTTTCTTTCCGACACAATTCAGATGTTGTTCACGTACACTCAACCTGGTTGCAACAACTGATATTCAAAAGACTGTTTCCGCAAGCAAGCCCGTCTTGAAAAAAATTATTATAGTGTTTTTAGAAAGCTCACGTCTGTTTGGAATAGCATCAGTAGATCTACTGAAGCTTTCCCTCAAGTAGAACGAATCTGAGGTAAAAAATTAAAAGTACCTTGTCCAACACGATGAAACTCACTTTTTGATTGACTTGCAACGATTTTAAAAGAACACTTGGATTCAGTTTGTGATAAACTTCAAATTTTTAAATCGAGAACGGCATAGCTAGATTTTTTGGACGAATATTTTATAATTATGAAGTTATTGGCAGTAGTTTTCGATACTCTTCAGGGAGAAAGGCAGTTATACTTAGGATATGTGTTGTCCACATTTTTTCATCTCATCCGTAGCGAAAACAAAATTGGAAACTTAAAGTTTTGTTCCGAGCTTCGTGGATCTATTGTAGCAAATGAGCAAAGTCGGCTTGCCCGTATTTTGGACTATAGTAAAATCTCCAGTAGATCATATATTTCTGCAATGTGTTCTTTACCTGCGTTTAAACTTAAATGGATTGATTTTGATAAAGGTAAACAAAATTCTCTTACAATTAAATACCTGTTTATGAATAAAGTTTAAAAAAAAACTCTTCCTTTCTCCCGAAGATAATCAAAATTCTTCGCCGTTGCAAAATAATGATGTTGTTTTAGATTTTATGCAAACCGCCACTTCCAATGCTGATGATAATCTCAGCGAGAACGCACCTCATATTGAATTTTTGGCTCATTCAAAATCGCAAGATGAATTATTGTTGCCTTTAAAGAACTCTCCCACAAGTCTCAAGATTTCCAAAAGATATAATGTTGTTCTTCCTTTATCTGTCCCCGTTGAACGCATGTTCAGCTCAGGAGATCAAACTTTAACACTTGGATCGTCTGGGATCCGTAATTTGATAAATTCGGGTGTGCAAACTGCACGCAGTGCTCCCTGCCAGTCGCTGTTACAGACTCTACAAGACCAACACATTTACGACCGTCGAGGTAACCCCCGGTCGGCAACCCTGTCACGCTCGGCGGCCGCCCAGCACGCAGCAGTTGCAACAGCCCTGTCTGTATTTTTGGTTTTTTGTTGAACGTTTGCAAAGTTACGCTTAACTTCGAACGCAGCTGCATGCAAAAGGCCATTGCCGCAACTCGGCTAATAGGGTCCTCAGCCCCTTAAAAGAGATGAGAAGCGTTATATTAAGGATGGACGCGTCACCTTTAATAGACTGACACGTAACATCACATTTACGAAATAAGTTGTCTGATCAACAATTTGAAAATTTATTATTTTTATACATAATAAGGATTTGTAACAATAGTTTGAATTGTATTTAGTTTATGTTAATTTAATATTAAAATTAGTAATATATATTTTTATATAGGATAACGCATTTCGGTTTTGTATTGTATTGTAAATTTCTATTTCTAAGTTCTGATTAATAAATATTTATGTATAAATGTAAGTAATGAGTTGTGAGTTATATATATTATAATATTTATAATAATATATATAATAATAACATTGCGGACTCTATGCAATAAAATGTTACCTGGCGGAACTATACCCGGTCCATCTAGCAACATTTTGAACAACTGAAACAATCCACCATGATGCAGAGTCATCCGCCGCTAACGCCCAACTTCTTAAATCAGCTAAGTCAAACATAATTTAATCAACATTTTCCTCCCATGTATCAAAATCAAACCTCAATGTATCCAACCTTAGTAATACTCATGCAACAGCATTCTTTCAACCCGCTCAAGCCAGCCATGATAATGACAATGATTACGATGAAAATATAAATAGAGGTCAAGTAACCAACGATACCAAATATCTTTGGCAAATCATTACTAGAAAAAGAAAACTCATTCGAATATCAAAATCAACCGAAAATATAACTGCAATTAACACATCAAATAGATATCAGACACTCACTGAAACCGAGCCCAATGCTCAAACTGTAAATAATTTCAACAAAACTAACTCGGAAACACCAAACCCCAGCCCTCCGCCTGTATATATTTACGGAGTGACTTACTTTAATTCAATGACTAACAACCCAAACAAAGTAATCGAAGATCAAAGATTTTATTCTAAATCGTTATCTAACAACACGGTAAAGAAAATCACTAAAACAATCGATGTATACAGAAAACTAATCGTTCACTTACGTCAAGAAAATACTGTGCACCTTACTTATCAGATCAAACAAGAAAAAGCTTACCGAATCGTTATACGCGACGTACACTACTCAATTCTTCCAAATGACATCAAGGATGAGCTAGGTAAACTAGGTCACCCTGTAAGAAATTTAATAAACATCTGACCTAGGAGCCACTGCCAATGTTTTTCGTGGACCTTGAACCCCAGCCTAACAACTGTAGGCATCTCAACTGAGCGGGTACATCACATTTTACATGAATATTTGCACATGAAAAAGCTATCCACGCTATGGGTGGAGCGATTGCTGACACTCGACTATAAGCGCAACCGTGTGACCACTTCAAAAATCCATAAATTGGGCTACGAACTGCTACCCCATCCAGCATATTCTCCAGATTTAGCCCCTTGCGACTATTTCCTGTTTCCAAACTTGAAGAAATGACTGAGCAGTAAGAGATTTGGGTCGAAGGAAGAAGTCATCGCTGAAACAAACGCCTATTTTGAAGACCTTGAGAAAACCCATTATTTGAAAGGAGTAAAAAAATTGGTAAAACGCTGGAGTAAATGTATCGAGCTAAAAGGAGACTATGTTGAGAAATAAAACGCTTTTTTGTCGAAAAAATATCTTTTATTCAAAAAGTCACTGACTTATCAAACTGCCCTCGTAAGAAATTACAAGTAGCTGCCTGAGACTTTACCAATACGTCTATTAATATAAAATCTGAATGTAGCCTTATGTAGTTTTTACTTATATAGCGGTGGCGATTGACAAGCAGACAACATGTTGGTCACGTCCGCATTCTAAATAATTGCCTTAATGTAAATACACGAAAGCGGATATTTACAAGTAAATATTATTTACTGCCGATTGTATTATCGGAACGTTTCCCAAATGAATCTGTGTTTACATTAAATGTTAATGTTAATGTTAAATATTATAATAATAATGGTTTGCTGTTGATTAGGCTATCGAGATGTTCGTTGAACGTAATTATACGGACACTCCAAGGCCTACCGCACGAAGTCCTATAAATGCGTCAAATGCGGAAGATCCCATGACAGTAAATATTGCAAGAAAACTAAGGGTGTTCTCGCAACATATGTCTTGTGCAACGGCGATCATCCCGCCAACTATAAAAGCTGCACTGTATATAGAGACCTAAAAATGAGAAATATCCCTAAACAATTAAATATCAGAATACCTGTCATCAATACCAACACAACATCCTCCATACAAGTCATACCACCCATCATCCTGTGTATAATTCACTCTGTAACTATGCAACTTACTCACAAATCACAACTAAAAGGACTAACAATAACGATGAAATCATAGATAAACTGACCGTCTTCCTGGACGAATTTAAAAATGCTCCCCACAGTCATTAATAAATAAATACAATAATATCTAACTCTATAAGAATAGCAGCATGGAACTCAAACGGCCTAAAAAACAGTTTCTTGAAATAACCTCGTGCGTGCGATTTTTTCTTTGGCAAATGTAAACACTTAAATTCAATAACGAATTAAACAAAGATTAGCTTTACATTAACTAGCTTGCACCAGACACAAGGCAGATTGTTGAAGCAGAGTGACAAATTGACAGAGTTCGGACTAATTCTGATTTTTATAACCTCCTGACCTATGTCAAGAAGTTCGTCATAAATCTGGGGGCACGGCAGTGCCTCCGCCAAGTCTAGCACATCCGTACCATCCTTTTCTCGAAGCCACTCAGGGCACTTTCGATCCCCCTGTAACTTCGTTGTGGATGAAGCTAGAGGACATAATAAAAATATCTATAATCCCAAATTACCTAATATTTACACCTATAGTTTAGGAACTATTGCCAGTCGAAGTTCTTTAATTTTGTCACTGACACACGCACCGATCATAAAAATTCTAAGGTGCTTCTAGCAGACACACAAACTTCAAATTTTGAATTCAGTTAGTGTTTAGCCTATAAAGAAAGGCAAAGCTGAAACATCCCGAAATTTCAATCCCGTTTTCTTAATTTCAGTCCTGTTTTCTTTGCGGTTAGAATTAAAAAATCAGACAATTCAGTCCTTTGTATCACCCGCATTATGCAGTTGTGAGCTCTAAAGAGTTCTGCCGTAGATAGAAATCCTGTCAACTTGTCTTTTTCATATCGTACATTTTGAATGAACCGCAGGCAATAACCCATCGCCCGTTGTGACTTCCTAAACGTTGAATATTTGGTGATTAGAGAAAGTTCAGCGATAACTGATACTGTCATCACAATTTTACGTTTTTCCAGTACAGCATTTTCTTCAACTGCGAGACGTCTTTTGTTAAAAACTCAAGACCTTCCCAGTACAAACTTACATCCATTTGCCTGGGATACGCTCCTCGAGAAATAATATCCGATGGGTTCTTTTTGCTCTCTATGTGATGCCAGGAACAAATTTTTTTAAGTTTGGGAACAGATGGAAGTCTGAGGGTGCCAAATCAGGAGAATAGGGGGGATGCCCGAGCAAATCATACCCCAAATCCCGCAGTTTTCCCATCGCCAACGCAGGTGCGTTGTCCTGGTGAAAGATGATTTTTTTCTTCTTTCAGTCAGGCTTCTTCTCGCGAATTTTGGCATCCAGCTGGTCAAGAAGGTTGGAGTAATATTCGCCTGTAATTATTTTGCCTTTTACAAGATAATCAATTAACAGGATCCCTTTCGCATCCCAAAACACGCTGGCCGTCCTTTCCGGCAGATGTGATCGACTTCGCTTTCTTTGGCGCTGAACTACCGGCTTCCACCCACTGCTTGGACTGCTGTTTCCTTTCTGGCGTGTAGTGGTGGACCCATGTCTTATCCATGGTGACAAATCGCCGCACAAAATCGGTCGGATCCCTGTTGAATCGGTCCAAAGATTGCTGCGAAAATCGCTTGCGCATTTGCTTTTGATCGGCATTCAGCAAATACGGCACCAATTTTACGCGGAGCTTTCGCATCCCTAATTCTTCGTGCAAGATGTTTCGCACCCTTTCTTTCGATATCCCCACAGCCTCAGCTATCTCACTCACCTTCACTCGCCTATCGTCCAACACGATATCATGCACTTTTTCGATGGTTTCCGGTGTGGTTGTGGTTTTTGGCCGTCCTTCACGTGGGTCATCTTCGAGGGATGTGCGACCACGTTTAAATTCAGCTGCCCACTTTTTAACAGTTGACATGGAAGAGCAGAGTCCCCGTAAACGTTTGTCAACTTCGGATGAATTTCCTTAGGGGTTAATCCATCCAAAACGAAGAATTTTATAACCGCACGATATTCATTTATTTTTATTCATTTTTAACAAAAAATATGCAACATGTCTACTGAAAAAATTCGTGTAAACACACTACTTGAGCGAACAAGTTGAAACTAGTCATACGACATAATGTCACATGCACCCAAGCAGGAAACATAATTGTTTGCCGATTGTAGCACTATCTTTGTGTCAGGCCGAGAACTTTTCATCTTACCCTGGTAGAGTGTTTTCAAATTCCCGTCTGGTTTGATAATCCAGATTGTTCATAATTATCGTCACCAGCATTGCATCCCAGGTCTCTACCGAAATTTGGAGAACTTTTAGCGCCTCTAAGTTATTATTAACCTCGTAAATCAGCTTTTGCAGAGATTCTGCCGAGCATTTATGCATTTCCGGAGAACTCAAAATAGCTTGGACATGGCCTTGAATAATTAAGCGCTTATTCTTATAACGCCTCTGTAAAACTGACCAGGCTGACTGATAATTATCACTGGAAATTGTCAATGACTCTATGGCGCGAGCTGCTTCGCCCTTTAGACACAAATTCAAATAATGAAATTTCTGGCAGTTATCTAAGGAATGATTATTGCGAATCAAGCTTAGAAATGTGTCATAAAGAGGCAACCACTCTGTGTGCGTACCCGAGAACACAGGTAAATTTATGATTGGAAATCTGACGTTAAACTGTGATGTAGGAACCGCCATGTTAAAAACAGAATTGACGGGAGGACTCGAACTAATAGGTGTTCTAGAAGAACTCCCATCAAGTAAGGTTTGTAATTGACTCAAAACCGTATGCCACGATTTCCCAAACGCGCCGATTTCTGAATTCTTCAGTTAAAGATTCGCAACGCATAATTTCAAAATTGTTATTCTCAAATTCTTCCCGAATTTTATACATATCAGCAATACGATTTTCTATTTCTTTTGGATTGACATGTGCCGTAAATTGATTTACGAACCCCTCAACATCTGCTAATTTTGCTTTAATTTGTTTATTCTTAAGCAACAACCTTTTCAAATCTCCCAACGTGATCATTATGTATATACATGAGTGGAATAGAAATGTAACAATCAGGATACAGCCCACTTACCTGCCGTTTGCAGGTAATCACCGTTCACGTGCGTTTGACGGCCTCTGCCCTGAGGCCCTGCTTCCTTTTCTGTTTCTTGGACACCGCAGTCCCTGTTGTCTCGTTCACAGCGAAGAATCTTCTTTACTTATTCAGTTGATGGCATCAATCAGGTACGCCTCTTGGTTCATTTTGTGATCGTCGAAACTTTAACCGCGACGACCCACTATTAACACCAATAAAGACATTTCCGGCTTTTCAAAATCCAGTTCGAAGGACCAAATGTGCGCGCGATTTGTTTCTTCCAAGAAAAAAATTGGCAAATTCTAAACACTTACATTCAATAACGAGTTAACAAAGATTAGCTTTACATTAACTAGCTTGCAGCAGACCCAAGTCAGATTGATTTTGATTTTTATAACCTCCTGACCCATGTCAAAAAGTTCGTTAGAAATATGCTGAAACTTCGGTACAGACCGTTACTGGCTGTTGGAATCTCCGATTTCAGCGTATTTCAGGAGTCAGCGTTTCGAGTTATTAGGGTATTAAATGCCGTTTTATGGATTAACGGACACAAAATTACAACGGATTTTTAACCGAACTCTCTAAACTGCTCAGGGGCTTGTACAAACCCTATTTTTAAACACCAAGAAAATTGATATATTACTTATTTCGGAAAGCCACTCTACATCTTATACAGAAATAAAAATACCGCACTATAAATTGTACCATGCAAATCATCCGGACGGAACAGCACATGCAGGCTCGGTAATTATAATTATGTCTGCAACTGATCATTACCAGTTACCATTCTATATAACAAACAAAATAATAATAAACACGATGCCCTGGCCATGAACCATTGGAGCTATCTATTGTCCACTTATATTAGGCATACCATTTCATCTGACGAGTTTCAACAACTTTTACTCCCACTTGAACCAATAAAAAGAATATATTGCAGATACGGACATCAAGACAGTAGTATCACTCTGCGTCGGCACCTTTGATCTCGTGTCCTCGGATTTTCCACGTGCACACCTGAAGGCAGACATGGCCACCATGTTATACATTTAAAAAGTTATTGTGGTTGATTACAGATTTATCGAGCATAAATTATGACATTTCGATACAGCGATCATTACATCAAAATAATAACATTTATGTTTATTTATTACTTCTTCATTACATATCGACGTGTTCTATAATTAGACGCACTTAAACAACTTTTTGAATGACCTATGTATGATAACGTAGGCATGTTTTTTTGAGCTCCGCGAAGAGAGACATTCAAGGACACGATATCAAAGGTGCTGGCGCAGAGTAATGCTACTGCTTTACTTTATACCGGAACAAAACGTAAACAAACCCGTAGCCATGCCTGCCCCTGGTCTAGCCCGCTGGAAATTCGCAGAAGACAAAAAAGTGAGAGTGCATCCACTGTGTTAAGGTTGCACGATCATAAAATGCATGTATTTCTACATGTAAAATTGAAAACATCTCCGTTGTAATACATTTTCAATTTCAATGCCTATTCATCTTTAGAAAAAGTAGATATTAATAGAGATATTACAGCTATGCGGTTGGTAAGTATTGAGTGCAAAGGTTGATAATTCTGGTAGTTGTGTCATTATTTAGCTTCGATCTATTTAAATATCATTAATCTAACAAATAAGTGTGTTTCAAAATATTAATTTATAAATGAAAAGAAAAGAATAACAATAATTATAATAATAATTATAATAATAATTATAATAATAAACAGCTACTATACGATCATCTGATAAAAAAAAGGAGAAAAGAAACAGACCATGTTGAACAGGAGAACATAAATGACACACGGCACTTAATTAGATTACAGCAGTAGAGATTAATCAGATTAGCCGGAAAATGATACGACAGTGCATGCTGTTATTGATTAAATTGTTGCAAATAAAATGAACATCGAACAGATGTCAACCGTTTGGCGCGATTTTGCGCGCGCTTCCCTCGCAATACCAATTTCGGTTAAAAGATCGCCATTTGTCTGCTATTATCTGACCATAATCAATTCAGATCACATTCAAAACTATAACTCGCACCCCGTCCCTTCAAGACGAATTTGAAAAGCCCCCAACCATTAAAATCGGTTGCTTCTTCGATTCACAGCGTGTGTTTTTCCTTGGCGCCGTAATAATATAGATTTGCGAATGAACAGTGATTTATTTCAGAAATGATTGTTTATCACACATATGGTTTACCATATATATAATACATTTTTATTAAACATGTGTTTTCGTACAATTAAAGGAAATTCAATAAATCGGTAACGTGCTACGTAAAACCACGAGGTGACCATGGTTACTTTTAGAAGTTAAGCATAATAAAGTATGAAAATAGTTTAGAAAGTAGTAGATTGAGTATTTGGGACGAATTCTATTTTGTCCAATTTCTACATGTAGAAATTCACGCTCCAGTATACGGGTCAAAAACGTATTGAACAATAAGTACATGTAACTTGTGATGGCACATTGCCCGCTTATTCTATACTGTGACATAACCACACTGTAAAAAGTAATTCGAAAATTTTTTCCAAAAAAATACGGGAATTATAATTCTCCGAGAGTCCGGTAAAAACACCGAGCACAGGGTTCGGTGAAATATCTGTTATTTTCTCGGCCACTTTACCGAACATTTGAGAATTCCACTGAAAGATGTATTCAGTAAAATTTGCGTTATTTTCTGGGCCATCTGATCGAATTCCCGGCGAGTTACACACCCCGTAAGAGAGTAGCTTTTATCTGGGAAGACGGATTTCAAAGAGGCGCTTTAATAGTCTTTGGATTATAGTTCATTTTAACAAGAAATTGATTTACGAAAGAGCCAATTTTTCATTCTCTTATTGAAATACATTTTCTAAATTGCCAATTTCAATTTATTTCTTTTTCTTATGTTATTATTACAATGTGCCTCTTACTGTTTAAAAATACCCGTCTAAATTGTAATTAAACAATCTACATAACATTGTTCCTTTATACATTGATTTCTTTAAGTTTATTTCTCAATTAGTGTTTTCACTATAATGTTTAAAGACTGGTCCTTCCTTTTATTATTTCTCTTGCTGCCACATTCCGGGTTCTTTGATTTGCCGATGTCTTTGCGCTGAAAAAGATTATCTGGATTAACATTTTGTAGCGTGGTTGATCTATAACGTGAAATCGAATTTAAAGTTGATTGTTGTTTTCTTTAGTTTTTTATAAGAAGTGCTTTTTCTTCCTCAAAACTGAAAACGTTACGCAAAATATTAAATGAGCTATTTATTTGTATTCAATCATGATCATATACAAGGGATCCGCGGGTTCGTTTCGGCTCACTCAATAGTTACATTAATTTTTTTTTTATTATTATAAAAATTCGAAAGAGTATTAAATAAGTCGATTTCTGCTTGCTTGTATTCAACTTGTAAACATAACTATATCATTCTACTTATTACGTTTCTCATTATTCCATCGCAATTGTAATAACTGATATGATGACAGGGTTAAACTTCACAATGGAATTATATTTAACAAAGAGAAGATTACTTTCACTAATTCTTAATTATTACAATATATTGTTGTTTTGTTTATGAAAGCCCATATAAATGTAAAAGTTATGGGGACTCTATGAGCACCGAAAAACATAAACGCAGCAATTTTGAACAGTTCGAGAAAATACAACTTTATAAAATATTCTTTTCGATAATTACTTTTGCTAAGCTTCGAATAACTGTTAACATGCGAAGAAAAAAATAGCAAAAGCCAAAAAGAGCACTCTACTTACCACAAATATTGTTGAAATCGGATTTCGGCTATAGAACATTAAATAAGATTTACCACCACGATGGTTAAACAATAAATAAAAAAAAATGCAAGGAAATACCACCCGACCCGGTACATTTAGAAAGAAATTCATTTCTATTGTTACTTTTATTGCCGGGCACTGTTGGCATTTCCAGGTCGGTATGCAGGGTGTCGTTGCTAACATACCAGGGAGCATTGGCTAACATTCTCAGTGTTTTGGATTGCATGCGTTGGATTATGTTTACGTTTGACTTGCAGGAGCATCCCCACAGCTCGATGCCATAGGTCCAGATAGGTTTAATTATTATTTTATAAAGTAGAATCTTATTTTCTAAAGATAGACACGATTTCCTACAAAGTGACCAGTACATTTTTTTAAGTCGTAGATCAACTTCCTTTCGTTTCTTTAATATATGCAGTTCCATGTGAGTCTTTTGTCTAAATGAAGGCCCAGGTAGCGGGCTTCATTTGCTTGAGGAATTGCTATTCTATTTAGATGCACCGGCGAGCATTCCAAGCGATTTAGGGTAAAATTTACCTGGGTGCATTTGGCTTCGTTCACTTGGATTCTCCATTTGTTTAGCCAGGTTTGTAAGAGGGACAAATGATGTTGCAAGTTTAAGGAGGCTGTTTGAGGATTGGTATGATGAGAGAGAAGAACTGTATCGTCAGCGAAGGTGCTTATAGTTGTAGCTACTGTTGTAGGTATGTTTGCCGTGTACAATGTATATGCCTTGTGGTACTCCGGAGTTGATTGAATGAATGGCAGAATATTCTTGGCCATACTTTATCTGGAAGTGTCGATTTGATAAATAGGATTTTATAAGTAAATAATATTCACTTGGAAGGTGTAATTTGAGTTTATATAAGAGCCCCTTATGCCATACTTTATCGAACGCCTGTTGTATATCAATAAATACTGCTGGACAGTAAGATTTAGAGTCCAGTGCTGTGTCAATCATATTTATGACGCGATGACATTGCTGAATGGTAGAGTGATACTTTCTGAACCCAAACTGGTGGTCCGGGATGCAGTTTTCCAATATATCTGTTTCATGTATTCTCCTGACTAAAAGTTTTTCTAACAGTTTAGAAACTTGGGGCAGTAAGCTTATTGGACGGTAAGATGTAATTTCCTCAACAGGTTTACCTGGTTTTGGTATGAGAATTATCTGTGCGAATTTAAGTGGTAAAGGCCAACAATGGAGACGTAAGATAGAATTGAAAAGGTTCCTTAGAAACACCAGACCGACTCTAGGTAATTCAGCAAGCACTTTACCGGGTATTAGTTCGTACCCTGGTGCTTTTTTATGGTTAAGATGTTGAATTTCTTCTTCCAGCTCTGCACAGGTGAATCTCTTGATAGGTAGCGACAGTTGCAGTGGTATGTCCAAGAAACTGTTTACTGTATCATCAGGATCATCTGAGTAGGGCGTAAAAACATTAGCAAAGTGTCGTGCAAATAAGTCTGCCTTTTCCTGATCTGTTCTAGCCCACTCGTTATTTGTTTTTCTTAGTGGGGGATTTGTTTTTTGTGGCCGTTTGTTTGCTTTGGCGATTTTCCAATTGCTATTATCTGTTCTTGATAATGTAGTTAGATAATGGTTAAAAGTTTCCTGCCTTATCTTGTGTAGTTGGTTTTTTAAGGTATTTGCTAATCTATTATACACTGTTTTGTCAGCTGGATGTTGTGTTCTATGCCATCTAGCTCTCACTCTTCGCTTCTGTCGAACTAATTCAAGTATGTCATTAGGAATATTTATATCTATTTGAACGTTGTTTGTGATCGTAGGTGTGGATTTCCATGCTGCATTTTGCAGAGTAGTGATAAAGTGATCAGTAGCTTGCTCTAATTCCTGGGGAGTTTTTAAACTAATATTTGATTGTAGGGTTTCTTGAAGAATGGCTCTGTATGAGTCCCAATCTGTTTTATTGTTATAAAGTGATGGTCTTGGTGATTTTTTAATTATCGTTGTACTGATTGTAGCGATAACAGGTGTATGATCTGAAGATAAGTCAAGATTGCTGATAATATCCGTATGGTACGGCTCTACGCCCCGCGTGGGAGCACGGCCTGCGAACTGAGAGGTTAAGGCTCTCATACGTTCGCTCTCTCTGCCCGGTCGTCGCGCACCATCTCTGATGCGGGGCGATGTGGCAAGCACCGCGCCTAAGACGACCGCCATTATTACCCCTTGTTCGAATGAACGCAGGTACTCAATTATTTTTAGTGACTGAGTAGGCCACCCGCCAGGCATCAGAGAGCACCGGGAATTGAACCCGGGTCCGTCAGCATCGCAGCCTGTCCCTCAACCACAGGACCACGCTGGCACGATAATATCCGTATAGTTAGAAGAAATTCCATTTGTGACAAAAAAAGTCCAGCAAATCAGGTATTTTATTATGGTCCGTGGGCCAGTATGTTGGCTCCCCAGTTGATAGGTATCCATATTTTTCTTCTCGTAGGAGGTTATATAGAGCCCTACCCCTAGTGGTAATTAGACTAGATCCCCAGTAGGTGTGCTTACAGTTGAAGTCTCCACCGCATATGAATGTACTGCCAAGTGTATGGAAAAACGGCTTGAGGCCCTCCTTGGTAATATTATGTCTTGGTGGACAATAGACAGCAGATATGATAATTGGGTTTGGTAATTTACAAACTTGTATTGTTGTTGCTTGTAGGCATGGATCCTCATATTTTTGTAGTTCATAATGAACTATTGAACTCTTTATGAGTAGCGCTGTTCCTCCGTGGGCGGTACCATCCGGATGTTCCGTATGATAGCATGTATAGTGCGGAAGTCTTAGATAACATCTGTCCGTAAAATGTGTTTCCGATATAAGAAATATATCTATATTATGAAGTTTTGAAAATAATTCAATTTCTTGAATTTTTGATTGGATGTCATTCGCATTCCATAAACATATTCGTAAGGACAAAAAACATTGGTAAGGATAATTTTGTAATTCTGTGTTTGATGTTTGTTACAGCTCTTACTTTGAAATCTTTCTCTTACAGTGATTCTGCTATTTCGGTAGAGGGTACAGTAGGATGGAGGTTACGAATGACAACTCTAAGCTTTATTTTCTCTCATCTGATATGTGTGGCAAATTATACCTGTTTCCTTCATGAATGTTACTAACTTACGGTATGTGTCTGGAGTATTTGCACTTAGCTTAACCATATTGTCAGCCATTGTTTTTATTTTATATTGTTCTATTTCAGTAACAGCTGTTAGAGCATTTATCATTTTATTATAATCTGTAACTCCATGTACAAATATCGGAGGTGGTCTGGGTATCTTATTTTGTTGAACAACCGGTGCGACGTCAATAATATCCTCATTAAGGCTATTAAGGGCAGAATATCTATTATTTTGTGTGACATGTACTGCTTTATTTTGTGCCGATTGTTTTGCTATTCTTTTCCTTTTTCTGTTTTGTACACATTGCCATTCTTTATTGGGCATTGTATTCAATTCCACTTCACTATCACTATCGGGTGTATTTATTCTGTTTGATAAATTATTTGTCGGTATGTTATTTAGTTGCATTGATGTAAAAGTATGATTAGTTTGTGTATTCATTTGAGATTGTAAATTTGGGATTTGCACATTTGGCACATACGTCAAGTTGTTATGTAAATAAGGAGTATTGATAATAGGAAATTTGGGATTTATCTGGCTATCCATCGGGGCGAAGCTATTATGTGATTGAGATGCTAGCTGCTGTGTTAATTGCGTTGACGGAATACAGAAATTATTATTGCTGTTGCATGCCATTTTAGTAGCATGTGGATTGGTTTCATATAACTATTTTACGAAATGTGAGTTTATAATTATTATACTTCACTCAGATTAAACCAGCGTATTGCTGACCTACACACTTTCACTATTATCGCTCAGCACAGGTCTTTACGGTATGAAAGTCAAACGCGGATTTGTAAATAGGTGTAATAAAAGTCCTGCCTACCCATGAGGGTGTAAGAGTTGCCCTAATTTCCCTAACAATAGTATATGACAATATTGTATTTCACCAAGTATTTCTAAACATATTCTAAACGCAGTCACGACTTCAGTTCGATATAATTTTTTTCCAGTTCTTTCTGTCTACTGCTAACCTTTCGGCCTCTATCCACGATTTCCCTTTCTTCTTTAGTTCTTTCTCGATAATTCCATCCCACGTTTGTTTTGCTCTTCTTCTTCTCCTTTTGGCTATTATTTTCGATTCCCAAATCATCCTTGTCTGTGCATTTTCTTCCATCCTTAGTAGATGTCTCCATCAGCCGAGTTTTCTCCTTTTAATATTTAAAATCTTCTACAGATTCAATCTTTAGTTCTTCTCTAATCGCTTCATTTCTAATTCTGCCTGTTTTTGTCATACCTTTTACTCTTTTTAAGTATATCATCTCTACTGCCCTGGTCTTGCTTATATATTGTTCCCATTCTTTAGGTATTTTCTCTTCTTTCCGGAATTTATTAAGAATTTCCAGCAACTTTCTCTCATGTTCTTGATCATTTCTGTTGTGATTCTGTCATTGTCCGGTGCTTTCCCATTTTTCATTTCCTTTATCGCTGGTACTAGTTCTACTCTGGTAATTTCGTTCTATTCCTTTCTTGTTCCTTGTTCTGTTCCATTTGTTGTTTCGTTTTTATTTTCAGTTTCTTCCGTCTTATCTTTTTCGTGCACTGTCTCTATTTCGAGCAATTCTTAGAAGGATTCCTTCCAACATTGCATAACTTCTGTCCCACTTCGTAGTATCTCTCCCCTTTTATCTTTAATTGCAATAATATCTGAATTCTTTTTTCTTCTTAGTCCTTTTAGAACTTTGAATAATAGTTTTTGTTTCCTTTACTGTCTTTTTCTAGTTTCTCTCCGAACACTTTCCATGCCTGTTGTTTGGATGCTCCTACTAACTTTTTGACTTTGGCTCGTTGTTCTTGATATTCTTCATAATTATTTTCTGTTTTGCTGTTTAGGTAGATTTTCCACCATATTTTCTTAATTTACACTCGTTTTTTAATTTCTTCTGTTCACCATGCTGTTTGTTTCTTATTCTTATTTTCCTTATATGTTCCGCATACCTTTTTGGCACAGTTCATTTTATAATAGACACAAATACCCCACTTTACATATAATTTTTAATTAATTGAATTTATATATTGCGCAACCGAGTAATATATCTTGTTACATTTTTGGAATTATTGGGTGAACCAAATTCAACTTTGAGATTTTTCCGTAATACGAAATATTGGAACAATCCCAATTTTATTACTATCAGTAAGAAGTACAGACTTAGCAGTTACGTATGACATACGGTGTTAGTCAAATAACTACCCCCCCCCCACGACTCCGCCGACATATGACCACTCTTTTAGTGAAGTTCTCCATAATGATTTCAGTAACGAAATATTTTAGCGCTGGAATAGCAGCAGATTTATTAATATAAATAAATAACTTCTCTCAAATAGCCCCAGAGAAAAAAATCTAATGGAGTTGATGCATTTTCGTAAATAGTACTACGTGAATTTTGACTATCCCAGATGTGCCAATTTTGACGATTTACAAAGCCATTCGAAAAAAACGAGCTTCATCGCTCAATAACCTGTTTTCATAACATACTTGAATGATATTGATGCGTTGTTGCACACAGTACACGTTGCGATAACGACTTTACTATATGTTTAGATACCACCTGTACAAATGTAAACTTCCAACGCTGACAGAACGCAAACGGCTCGCAATTCAAACCCTAAAGTTCAAGTCGGATCACCCTATATACATTTAAATCATTGATTTTCTTTTTATTAAGGTATACTCATATTTTACCGATTGCAAAAACGGCAATAACTGCAAAAACTGCAACCTTGATAACTTGAAGAGACTGTGGGTGTATTAATAGTTGTTCGTTATTGTAAAAAATTATAGGCATTTTTTATTTTTTGTATTGCGTCATTACTTATAATTGCAGAACAACATGTTAATTTAGTGATACTGTAGATATATTTGTTTCTGTAGGCTTTAATGCAAAACGGAACGATGATGTTATCTTAATTGTTTGGCGTTTGATATTTACTATACCAAACATCCTCAAGGGTAAAAGGAGGACGAAAGACGACGACGAAGAAGAAGAAGATACTTACTATATTAGTAACAGTATGTCCGTGTAATTCAACCCTTTGTTTCGGGTCTTCTAAATAAGTAAAAGGGTATACGTTTCTAACATTTCAAAAAGTCGCTCTTCTTTTTTGTGATCAGTATGAAATTCGTTTGGCGATTCTAGTAGTACTTTAACTTCTTAATTATTTAATAGTTGTACGACGCGGTCGTCCTTGGCTATCACACCTAGAAGATTTATATGTGATTCGATAACTTACACCGGAGATGAAAATTGTTGGTAATTTGGATATTCTGTTAACCAAAGTTGCAACGTATGATTTATTTTCTTTCCATTGTGGTTCATCGTTGTTTTTAAGCTTGCCTTTTCCGCTTTCACTTAGTTGTCATTGTGATATGCACATTATTTTGTGGAGACATATGTGAAATTGCGGATGTATTTGGTGCTTGAAATACATCGTGCGCATTAAATTTTGATTACGCATTATTTGTTGTGAGTACAGGTGATCTTGAGAAACATATAGCTGTTAACTTATATAGCTACAAAATTATTGAGAATTCCTTACAGGTGCGCTTTCGTTATAGTAGCAAACATTTCAAGTTTTTGGTATTTACAATATTAGTTTGTTTAGTTTGAGGAATACAGACGTAGTCACGCACCTTCTCGACGTAGCCTAAAGGCACAAATAAAGTTTTGGCAACGTTGATTAATCTTTCTAATATTTTATTGACTCATTTAAGAATGAACTGTACAACATTATAACGTAGGTGCAGATAAAGATAGCTTAACTGTACATGTATTTAACATATACAAACAAAAATAAACGTAACTAATAAAGATGGCTGTCGAATTACAGTCGTATTATCAGTACTATTATTATCACGTTGGTGCAAAAATAAATACGGTTTTTTTAAACTTAAACTTTGATGTTTCATTATGGAAAAAACTTATTTAACCATGTTTACGTAATATATCATTTTAAAGAGAATTATGTAATTCGATTTGTTATAACGGTTTGCTGTTGCTGTGTTCTGAGCTGTCTAAATGAATGAGGGAAAGAAGACAAATTCGAGCAATTTTATTGTACGAGTTCACATTCATAGGCGTAAAGCAGGAGAAACTCGCAATATTAATCTTACATTTGGCCAGGGAACCACCAGTGAATGTACAGTTCAACATTGTTTCCAAAAGATTGAGGGAAAGAAGGCAAATTCGAGCAATTTTATTGTACGAGTTCACATTCATAGGCGTAAAGCAGGAGAAACTCGCAATATTAATCTTACATTTGGCCAGGGAACCACCCGTGAATGTACAGTTGAATATTGTTTCCAAAAGATTTAAACATGAGGAGGGTCGGGGAATTCCTTCTGCGATTGAGGATGATGATTTGAGGGTCATTATTGAAGCGGACCCACGCAAAACAACGCGAGAGATTGCGGAAGAACTTAACGTTGACCATTCAATAGTTATTCTACATTTGAATAAAATAGGAAAATCAAGAAAACTCGACAAATGGGTGCCTCACGAACTGAACGAAAACCAACAATTTCGACGATACAAAGTCTCCTTGATAATTAGAAACCGCAATTATTTTTGCACCAACCTGAAGTTTCATCGTTTTAGTATTCACATAGAGGAAAATGTCGAATATAAGCGATTGCAGTTAACCGAAATTCATCCCTCATCTCTTTATACATAAGTGCAGCCATTTTGTTAAGCGGATCATCAGGTTTGGGCTGTCTCAGGAGTTGGGGTAATATAGAATCAACGATTGTACTGAGCGTAAATTCCGGGTTCCATTCGTCATTCAAGAGGTTCATGCGGACGAGGCCGCTATGCTCACATACATTCGGGTGGAATATTAAGTTTTGAAAATGCATCTGCGGTGCTTTATTTGGATAACCCATATATAGCTGTGCAGTGATATACCAATAACCCTCCTCGTACGCCGAATCTTTTCGACCATATAATTTAATTTGTAGCTCTCCGCTTTCGTCGTCGAAATACATTGTATGGCCTTTCTCTTCCAATTCTTTTAATTCTCTCTGTATACGGCAATAAGCGGCAGCTTCCTGTTGATAATATCATAAATAATATTTAAAAATAAGCGCAAAAAAGTTACTTACCGGCTTTTTGAAATCCATCGTGTTTCAATTGGACGTTAGAAGTTAAACACGTTGAAGCTGAAAATAACATTAAATATTAGCGTTTCTTTAGAAAATTCTTAGTAATTATATGTTTATATATAGAGTTTTATTTTTATGTACGAATTTCAAATTAAGGGGAAAGCCTCCTCCAAACAACAGGTTTTTCAATAATTTTTTACAAAAAACATACCATTTATTGTAATGAATCGAATTACATAATAAAAAAGACGTTCAAACGAATAAATTATTTTTTATGAGTTGAAAAAACAAAATGGCGGCGCTAGAGATGCTCCAACTTGGCTCTTCGAGTTTGCGTCGTGGAACGCCCAGGTCCTCGTAATGAACTGAACGCAACGAAATAATTTTTTTTGTTAAATTAAGTTATTCCGCTTCGAATTAACTCAAATTTAGGAAAAACAAAAAAAAATGAAAATTTGAGGACATTTTGAAAATAATCGCTTTTGTTTTTACAAACAAATTGTTAAAAACAATATTTATTGTAATAATCTATAAGAAATTTTGTTTGCAAAGGCCAATAAGTTAAAGAATATCTGTACAAAATTTCAAGTTGATTGGTTCATTACTTTTTGAGTTATATTCCACGGCGCGGAAAAAAACGCGTTTCGAGAGAAAAACGCGATTGAAGTTTTCATTCTTGAAAAGTAGAACTGTTTACTATGAGTGCGTCGTCTCTCAACTGTTTGTGTGAAAACAAAAAACGACGGTTACACGGGTAGAATTTTTCTTTACGATCGACGGAAGTGCACCTTATTATTCACAAAGTAAACCAGCAAACTTGTTCGGCTAAGAAATTAAAAGGTAGATAGCCCAGTCCAGTCAAATTAGCGAAAATGGCCCGTTTTTTTTTTGTAAAAATACCTAAAAACCGGAAAAGTTCCGATCTAGTTCCGATCTTGACTCCAGGTCGTAGGGCAAAAAAATTTTATTTTAAATTTGCATAAAAATGCCAGCTATCGAGTGGCAGTATCGCCATTTTGATACAAATTGAAATCAAAAAGTTAATAGAAGTTTTATGGGCAAAAAAAAAAACGATTTTTCAATTGTTTTTTGCGGTATTTGCAATCGATTCGCGACTCGTGCAATATTTGCACGTTAGTGAAACTATTAAAGAAAAGTTTAAGCCCAACTCCGTGTCTATAGATGTGACCGCGTATGATTTATTGGGACTTTAAAAAACGCCTTTTTTCAAAAGTCGATTTTTACGAAAACTGTAAAATGTTTTTTAATTTTGAAAAAATTCTTTTATTCTACTCGCCAAGAGCTACACTTTCATCAAGTTTCGTTAAAACAATTATTTTCCAAAAAGATACAGGTGTTTGAAAAAATCGCGATTTTAAGCGGATCACTTCGGTGACTTCCTAGGGACCTTTAGGACGAAATAGGTAGAATATTTAAAGCAATAAAAAAAATTGCAAAAGTTTTTTTACAGAAAACACATATTTTATATCAAATGAGGCCAACTCTTTATTGCATTTAAAAATCTGGTTCCTGACAATTACACGTGAAACAGAATGCCCCTTGTATAAGCGCTACACGTGGCATTATAATCAATAATTCTTTTTTTGAAATCTTACATTGTTTTTTGTCACATCTAGCGTAATCTGGGAAACTTTGGCTCGAATGCTGTCTTTCAACGCTTCAGTTGTCTGTAGGCCTGGTTTTTTAGGTAGCCCCACAGAAAATAGTCCAACGGTGTCAAATAGCAAGTTTGTGGAGGCCACCTAACTAGTCCGTTACGGGAAATCACATGATCTTAAATAAGTCAATTGGTTCAAAGCCGTGTGTGACGCGGCAGCGTCTTGTTGAAACCGAAAGTTATTCAGATTGAAACCAAGCAATTCTACCCACAAAAAGTTTTAAATCATACAGCGATAATGAATTCCGGTCGTTGTTAGCGAGTTTCCTTGATCGTCATAAAAAAATACGGCCCAATTACATCGCTTTTCTCGGATGTTGTTTTGCCTAATGAATGATTTGAAGATTTTCGGAACCCCAAATTTTGCTTGTTGACGTGACCATCGAATTGAAAAAGTGCTTCATCACTGAGGATGATCTGTGTGGAAAAATCAACACTTTCATCCAAACGTTCAAGCATAAAAAAAAATTGACGACGAGAAGCATGATCAGTTGGATTTAGATGTTGTGTAATATAACCTTACCGGCATGTAAATGAAGATCTTTAGTAAGAATATTGTAAAGTATGCTATGAGACGGGTTCAACTGTTGAACGCGACGACTAGTGGTTGGATTTTGTTCTAAATTTTCTCCGGCAGCTGTAATTGTGGTGACAGTACAAACATGCGAATATTTGATTAAAGGCAATAGAGTGTGATTTCTCTAGAAATTAGCCAAAAGATGATGAATTGCACTTTACTTGGGACTTATTGTTTTTATAATAAGTTTTAATAATTAATACACGTTCTTCTGGCGTGTATCGCTTCATGGTTAAAACTGCCACGGACCCAACCAAACACACACACACACATACGCTCATTCGCACGCACGCACGCACGCACACACGCACACTACATACACGAACTATTTGGATTTTGATCAAAATATTTTCTTAAATCTACTATTATGTTACTTTTTTATTATTAGTTGTATTCTAAAGATGAATGTTTAGATTGCAACCATGTAATGGTTAATGAATATATAAGAATTCCATTATTATAATATTTTAATGTGTCCAAATCATGTTGGTACTTGTTAAAAACTCAATGTGTTTTGGGACAAGGCACTTGAAATATTCTTATACATCACAACTATCTCAATCGTATAGCTGACGATCTAAATAAACTGAATCTTATTAGTCGTATTTAAAAGTTTTCGTCCTATAGCGACAAATAACTGGAGCTTGAGCAGATGTAAATATTTTAGTTTTGACATCTTTCGTCAATATTCAATACATAAAATTATGTATTTCTAACAATACCATAATATTGTAGTGTTCTGAAAATGTCGGAATTTTAACCAAATAAGCCTCGTTAGAGGGAAGTGTTTCTTTCGCACTTCAGCATAAAATAAAACTGCCGCTGAAACTCATTAAATGCATGTAGAGACTTATGGTGAACGCGCTTCATTAGAAACAACATATGAAGAGTAATATTGACGTTTCAGTTGTAGTGATTTTGAGGCGGACTACAAGAAACGGTTAAGAAACTCGAAAACATTTCAGCATGGAAGAATTTCAGCCAAGGATTCATGATATACTCAAAAACAACTACCAAAAACATTAAAAGTAAATCAATCTGAGATATCCAAACGTTTGAAAGCCATATGAATGGTTTACAAAAAGGATTTGTGTTAAACGAATCGAAAATATAGACATCGAAAGGCAAAATATATGTGCGAAGTCCTGCGTGACAAGCAAGAAACAAAGAGCACAGACCAATCATTAACATCGATATCAAAGTGGAATATGCATGTATAAAAGACAGCTACAAAACTCCTAAGCTTCTCTTTAATTTTTATGTTATTGCTTCTAACACTTTTTGTAAGTCCTCAATTCAAAAGGACCCAAGTGTTTTTGTTCAGAAAGAAATGCTGAAGACAGAGGGAGGCACATTAATAAATTCGTTTCACATTTTATATAATAAGTGTCTAGAAGAGAGCAGAATAACTGAAAGCTGGAGAAATGTTAAATTTATATTATTATTTAGAACTCGATGTTTGGAGTCGTTGTCTTTCGGCAAGATCCACTCCTCGTTTTCCTTGTTAAACCAACGTTTGGCAGACGGTAATAAATATTTCGAATAAATCTCGAGCATTTAGATTGTACGTAAAAAGATGCAACGTTCTGAAACCCAGTTTTGAGAAGCAGTCCCAAATATGCACTTTTACTGGATATTCAACTGTTCGCTGTACCAACCTGTTAGTTAAGGATAACATATTCCCAAACAGAAGCTTCGCCCGTAAAAATGACATTGCTCCAACCTCGACCGATATTGTCCTTTGCCCAAGCGGTTCACTTCGTCACATGATTTTCATCTAACAAAGGTTTCTTCACTGAACTACGGCATTTAATATCATGTGCACGGACATGGGTTCGGATAGCTACGTACGATATATCTACATCTTTCAATGTTAACCCCGGTTCCGCAAAATCAAGTTCACGATCAGTTTTTCGACTTTAGGGGACACTTTGTCTATCGAACCACGTTCCAGCAAGTCATCGACCGTTTTTGTTTTCTTATATCGCTGCACCCATTTGCCGACGAATGTTTTCGATTTGTTCGTGTACATAGCAGTCGTTGTATGAGACATTTTCGGACCTTTCGAGTGGGTACAGAGAAACGCAGTCTCGTAGCCGGACGTGTACGCGGGACTCATGGTGCTTTACGCGTTTCTCTAGCAAGAATTCAATGCCAATTGAATATTTTGTGACAAAAGCATCGAGGACAAAGATTCCCTCTATCGTCTCACGAAAGAATTAGGACGATACTGTTAACCAACTGCTAATTATACTGAACACGCTCTTATTTAACTAATTATATAACGTCGATATAGATTCGACCTTGGTCGATTTCCAAAAGTCCTTCCATTCAGTCCAAACACGGACATTCTTCTACGCTCTAGTTCATTGTAAAATCTTTTTTAGCCCGTATGAAAGCATTTGTGAAACAACAACAATCCAAATTAAAATTGACGAAGAACTCAATACCGATAAAAAATTCCAATGAGTAGATGAGTGCGACAAGGTGAAGGATGTTTTTAGAAATCTAAGATGGGAAAATAAATGTATTAAGATTGATGGATGCTCGCTGAATCATCTAGGTTATGTGGAAGATATCGTGCTCTTTAGTAGTAATATTGAAGAACCAAAACATTGACAAGATAAAGTTATGCGGACCACTAGTGGCAACTTAGAAATAAATAACGGAAAAATAGAAACTGTAAACTCTTTTGGACATGACCTAAAACTCGTAAAAGAAAACCAATCTACGGTGATCACAGGAGAATTGGTTTAATTGGACTACTTTTGGCGGTTTAATTCTCTGATGTCCATCCTCTATGTTTAAATAAAAAAGTATGCGAGTCATGCGTGTTACCGTTTGCTACATATGGCATGGAGAGCATGCCGTGAGGTTTAGGATACCACAAAAAACAAACGGAATCTAGAAAATTAGGAATACATTTGATAAATAAGATATAAAATGATAATACCCGAAAAAGAACCAGCAGTCAATCGCGACAGACTGATAATACAATATTCCATTTTATCATATTTATAGGACAAGAGGAATAAAGCGATTTTTTATTTTCAGTTATTGTTCAACTTTAAGCAGTTTGTATTAATCTTGTTTTTTAGGAATAGAAATGTATAAAAATGTTATAGGTATAATTACAAATTAATCTGTGTAGTAATACATAATACACATAATATGACATCGAAACTAAAAATTCTTTAAAACGTTATAAAAAATATGTTATTTCCTACATGATTTTAAATGTAATGATAATTTTTATCTGTGTGCCGTGTTTTAGTTGGCAAGCTTCTATTAACCCAAATCACTATTTACGGCGTCTTTCCATTGTATAGCAATATTTATATAATCAAAGAAAGGCACACAGCTGTAATTGCTTATATAAAAATGTGTATCCAGACAACACCGCTACTTAAAAAAATGACATTCGTCATGGGCAATCGAATCATTGTCGACGTTTATGTTGAACGTGACTAAAACCACTTTACGTCATTGAATAAAAAGGAGTGCCGTCTTTTAAACTTGTTTAAACTTGTTATTAATTGTAATTAATTTTTTTGAGGACTGAAATGTTTGGCGTTTGCCGCACTTAGAATATTTTCACTGAAGCGGGGCATAGAAAAAAAATGCTGACTGTTGAAAAGATTTAGTGTCGGCGGCATTTTAATATTTCGTTCGACGAGGGACATAAAAAAATGGAGTCGTAGCTCTCGGTGTTCCGGTGTTTATTCGCATCGTTAACAGCCTCCAGGTCGACTTATTCATAGTTTTTCGAGTTCGGGTTAATATTCGCGTAGTTGGCAGACTCCAGGTGGATTTCACCGTAGCTTTTGGAGTCCAGGAGGCTGTTAACGGCGGGAACATCAACCTGAACTGGAAAAACTAAGAAGTCGACCTAGCGACCGCCAACGACGCGAATATACACCTGAACATCGAGAACTACGAAGAAGCCGACCTGGACGTTGAGAACGATTCCCTTTTTTATGTCCCTCGCCGAACGAAATATTCAAAAGTGCCGCCGGCACTTAATATTTCCACAAGCCAGAATTTTTTTTGTACGTCCCGCCTTCAGTGAAAATATTCTAAGCGTGCCGCGGCGGCCGGCGGTTGGGCGTCTATTAATTTGTATAAAAATATAAGAAAGACAACGCACCCATTGTCGCTTAACCGCGCGGGTACGCGGCCGCCGCTATCAGCCGAGCTAAACTCGAACACCGTGCGGTTATGCAATTGTCGATTTGCACAGACCTGCATGGCAGACGCCGCACGGCGACGCATTCTCGCGCGGTTTTCATTCAGGAACGCGCATCTGGTAATGGATTTCGACTCAGAAAAGCTTATTTTTGAGATAGAAAATCGTCCATCATCAGAGATCGAGTCTTAAAAATACAAAAGTGGGTTTGCTTTCGGCGTTTGCGTCTTTCCTTCTTCAATCTATGTAAGTGCTAAATGGCCACAACACTTTCGGCTAACACCTTCATTTCACTCTGGGAGATATTGAGAAACGCGACGGAATCCGCGAGAACAAACCGCGGCGGTTGGCGGACCGTCGTGGCACGCGGGCAGTTCGTTGTCTTCCCAAGTGCGGCAAAACAAATTAGTTAAGCACAGGATAACGCGAGGATGTTATCTTTTGCGACACACGGCAAAATAAAAATAATAACCCTGATAATTACCTCATTGTTAGGCGCCCTTTGTCGGAAAGTAAGTTGTGTGCTGTTTAGCTAACGCTTATATTTAAAAACTTATTGAAACCGCATTCTACACAATGTAAGTGCAAGTGTGAGCTTAGAAATATATTTTAAAAATATATACATCTTACCTTACGGCGATTACTGCACTGACGCCTGACAACGCCGACACTAACAGGTAGTCATATTTAGGAATCTACGTCACGTGACTGATTAAAGCACACTATTGGTCATGGGTGTTCATGAGCGGGTAATGCACACATTTGTAAAGGAAATGTCTGTTAAATTAAGAATCAATTTATTATTTATTAATTTAATAGCTAATCTAGACCCAATAGAAAATTTCAGCTATTTACAGATTTTGTGGAACAATAATGGTCTGCTACGTATACACTTATTTAAATGTAATTGTTATTAAACGCAACCAGAGCACCATTTAAATTATATAATAGTACAAATAATGTTTTAAACTGAATAGTCTACGCAGGAATCTGAAATAAAACTCATTTTATCATTAAACATTAAATTTTTATTGTATTTATAGCATATATTAATATAAAGCCTATTTTTTTAGAAATAAATATGCATTTACATTGCAGTGTATTAATGATATTAATCAATTTCATATTTTATTTACAAAAGTGTTTCTTTTATAAAATCCTATGAAAACTGGACAAAAAGTGACAAGTACAAAAGAATGTGCTCAGACCAGCATTCAGCAGCATACAGATGTTTTAAAGTCATGTAACATTAGAATTAGTGCACGTAAAAAATAATTTTAAGCCTGAAAGGATCCAAGATCGTACCGACATTTTTGATATAAAAAAATAATTGCTTCATCGTAACATGCATTGGGCTATTTCAGTGACAACTCTTACTTATATTCTGATTATTAAGGAAACCTATGATCGTCATTGTGACGAATGATTGGCTAAGGATATAAGGACCCCATGATTAAATTTGATGCCTTCTGTAGTAATAAAATTAGGTAATTTAAGTACAATTTGTACTCTGCTCTTACAATTCTATTATATACAAAAAATTTTTTAAAATAAAAATAATTTTTTTTAAATAAAAAATATTTCGTACAATTTTCTGCTAAATTTAAATTACAGGGTAGACTACCTCAGACGATCGTGTAACTCTTTCTTTACATTAATTCTTAATATTACATGGTTTTGTTACACATTTGCCATTACTAAATCATAATACAGTCTCGTCCATCTTTAATCATTGCTAGTATAATATTTTTCCATTACGCTTATGTTAGGAACATCAAATACTTTTTTAGAAACAGCTTAGCCTGATTTCTTCAAAACAATTTTAATGCTCAGGCATTCTTCAACTTACCTTTTATTTTAAAGCTTTAGGGATGGATTTTCTAATTGCAATTTAACAAAAATGAAACTGTATTATTTCAATAGTCTTTTCTTTATGAAACCACAAGACAGTTTCTTGAAGTGCTATAATTTTTGTTTTTTGCATATGGTGTGATTCATGACAAACTCAATTGTAGTGTGTAAAAATTTTTTGGCAATTTTGTTTTTTAATGGGTTTTCAAAAACCAATTCAATGTTGATTCTCGGTAGATGTCCAGGATTAACGATCCACGATCTTCTCCTACATCCGTTGCTCGTATCAGTTTTATTGTTTCAATTATTTTACTGTAACTTACCAGTACAATTAATATTTGGTAAAATAGAATTTTAAAGTATGCATGGATTAGTTCTTGTTTTATTTGTACAGCACAAGCAATTACACTTGAATCAGAATTGAACCAACGAAACGGTGCCTTTGTGATTTCAAAACAGGATTGCAAGTACTTTTACCATAGAATGCTTCATTCTAACTTTGTTGGGTTTACGTTTGTCTATTGTTCACCACTCTATACTTATTTGTTTTCACTAGATGTAATGATAAACACAGTTTGCATCACACGTCAGTTTACAATGCAAAACGATTTTCTCGGAAAGATCCGAAGAAAGCTCACTATGCAGATATCTTTTAAGATTTTGATGTTTTTTATTGTTCAAAGGACGCTGCAATTTAAACAGCATTCGTTTCCAATATTACTGGTGTATATGCAACACATATACCTTATATTTTTAACTTGGCTTACTCTCGTAGCAAACATCTTGTGCCATTTAAACATTTTAGTTTCTCGATAACGCACCTCTGTAGAACTGTTTCCGACGTTTTCTCTTCACCCCCTTCCTCAGCCCATGACAATTTCAATGTAATTTTCCATATTATTATCAAATATTCACAAAATTCAGTACGTTTTCTATTTTTTTCTATACTTGTAAAATATGCGTAACGTGTGTTTGGTACTGCCATAATTAATAAATATATGCGCTTTTCCTGTTTGGCCTGAACCGGTTTGTCAGATTTGTTATGGGCCATTTTATCTGTAACATGTTTCGTGCAATTTAGTGTTGTCCTTTAACAGTGCTGTTTGTAGCTTGTATTGTATATTATAGTAGAGTAATATTTCATTAGTTTTTATTGAATAATTAGTTATCGACTATTCTATCTGCTATCTGTTTTAACTTCTGAAATGACAAATACCATAATCGTCTATTTTTATATACATATTTAATAAAATCTCAGAGCCAATTGTTTTACATTGTGCATTTTTCCACCAGAAAACCACTATTCTTTATAGATGTCTCTAAATCCCGAGTGAACAATGAATTTTTTAAAATACTTCTCAATTGCTTCCGCTTTAATTTGATTCCAAAACAAAAGGATCACAGCATCAAAAAGATTAACTGATTTAAACTCTCGACTATTATCTATCTATATATTGTTTACGGTTGAATTTGTTTATAAATTTTGAATGACACCTTAATGCAAAGATTTACATTTAGATGTCATGTTTAGGAGCAAAAAAATGTAGAATTTATTCTCAGAATATTATTATGAGCCATCCAATTACTAATAAACAATCAAATTTTATTTTTGCCAAAAAATATTTATCTAAATATAATAATCCAACCTTCTTGTTGAAAGCATTTTAGAAAAAAATATTTAATTCCTGAAAAATACTGCATTGTAGCAGATTTTGTAATTACGATAGCAAAGTTTTGCGCGTACACCCTTATTTGATCCTAGCAAAATGGTAATTCGTTTTTCGTTTTGTGGAATGGCTTTTGCACGAGTGAAATTAATTGTGTGGCTTGCTTCTTTATGCTTTTTATAAATTCTGATGAACAAAATGTCACCTAAACTTATAATTATTGTTTTCTCTTTTTCGCTAAATATCATAGTATTACCATTGGTAATATTACTATAATTTATTAAAACATCTTGGTTCCAGCATTCTGAGATTATTAATCTTTAAAAATACATCATATAGATCAATTTAGCAACATCTACATAAGAATTAAATGAAAAAATACTAATTTTCATTTTCATTGTAATAGGACATTTTCTTGTTTTCATAAAACTTTGCAACAAGTTCTGGCCACAGGTGATTTACAATCCTCGCGTGAATCAAGCTTTTGGTATCTGCTCCTTTCCATTTAACAAGAAATTTGACCTCATCTGGAAAATGCTTAATAGTACAAAGTAAATTATGCACAGACAAAAACACTTACCAAAGTGATCCGAAACTCGAAGTATACGCTCTGGTTCAGGTTGTTGTGATGTGGGAGGCTCTGGAAAAAAATTAAGAAACATTTTCAACATTTAAAAAATATTTTACAAATAATAAAAACCTACCAGATGCTACTAGGCTGCCTCTCGCGTCGTTCGGAATGTTTGCTTTGCCATTATTGGTTTCATATTCCTTTAATAAATGTGCACATTCTTCCACCGCCTCCCATGTGTTATCTTCATCACCATAACCTTTCCACTTAATATAGCATTCAAATTTTCCAGTTATTGGATTCTTACGCCAGGTTAGTATTTTTTCGATGACGTATTTAGGTTGTTCATCTTCATCGAAGGATGCATTGTCGCTAGTTGCCATTTTTATTTCTAGCTATCCTAAACACAACCATTTTATATGCGATTTTACATACTTCATAAAATACAAAAGAGATACAATAATTACAATAAATAACTTCTAAAACTTCTAACTGGTAGTAATTAGTAGTAGTTAACATTTTTTGAAAGATATCAGTGATAAACTAAATATATAAGAAATAATTGTTATAGAATATGAGCTGTTGGTATAAATATTTTATTAAAATACTGTGAAAAACGTATACCGTAACTTTAGACTCTTGAGGTAGCTTTGAACAAAAATTAAAATTTGTTTAGTTATCTCTAAAAAATGTATTTCACTTGGTAATGCTATTTTTTAATATTCCATGATGTGATATTCTATAATTCGTTTTCTATCCAAAATAAGTCTCAAAATGTTATTCTATATAAAGCTTTTCTTCTCAGAGGTAACGGTTAAAGCAATTTCACTAAATAAATTCAAAAATAAGTATTACTAAGGCAAGCTGCAAAAACATTTATGACATTACACTAAAAAACATGATTCTGTTAATCTAACCTCAAGAATTAAGTGGATAGCAGTTGAAAAGTTTCTATTGTTTTTAAGAACGTTAAAAAAGGCGGATAAGAACTTACTAATTTTTTGTGAAAACAGGCTCCTTAACATGTCTCATGTTCCTCTATATTACCTTTGGCTAAATGTTTTAAGGACAGACTGTGTATAAGTATCATAAATTTAAGGTAAAAATATATGGATAGTATAACTCAACGTTATACCTCAGGTATGCAAAGCTCCCCATACGAAGAAATAATGTTTGGCCCAAAAACAGAATTTAATGATCTCTAAATCATAGTTGGGGTGTATGGAAATTATTTAGGGATAGTATCTTTATACTCGAAACTGTCGGACTCCAGGGTCGTTCTGAGATACTGGTTCCCAAATGACTACCAACTCTCACTTATGGCTCCAAGAAGCTATGCACACAAGAGTATAACGGCCATACACCGGTAAACTGTGTCGACACACAGACAAAACTAAGTGAGGGGCCACTAAAGGCAACCTTCCAGTGGAATTTAATGGCTCTAGTAGTAACTGCAAGGGGGCAGCAGCTTTTGCAGTATCAAATGCAGATGCAGATGGATACATTGGTACAGCTGCAGATTGAACATCAGCAGGCGAGATGGCATCCATCCAACCAGCTGCTGAACTGCGATGTGGAAGGAAAGGACAGCAGCTTAATATGTATGAAGGAAGGATGTCACAATCTGGGACGAAATTATCCGGAAGTGAAACAATCCCCTAATCGAATTTCCGGGGGCGGGGTGGAGAGCTCCAGAAAGAATCATCACTGGTTAGAAGAGAAATAAATCCGAACTCACTAATAAAAATAAAGGGAATGGAGAAGGGCAAATACTAGAGAAAAATTGCGACATGGAATGTGAGATCACTGGGTATATTTGGAAAGTTAGAAAACATAAAAATAGAAATGGAAAGATTAAAGATAAAAATCCTGGAAATGAGTGAAATAACGTGGAAACACGTGAGCGACTTTCGGAGCGGTAACTATCGAATAATATACTCAGGGAACAACAATGGAATTACTGAAGTAGGGATAATACTAGCTAAAGAATGGGGACTAAAAGTAAAAAGTTACCTAACATACAACGATAGAATTATTTTAGTAAAGTTGGAAACGGAACCGAAAGACATAGTTTTAATACAGGTATATATTCAAGCAACGGGGTACAGCGATGATGAAGTAGAAAAAGTTTACGAACAACTTGAAGAACTAATATAACATGAAGACGACAAGGAATGTTTAATTATAGTGGGTAACTGGAATGCTGTAGTGGACGAAGGCAGCAAAGGCAGGGAATGAGATACAGTGGGAAAATATGGATTGGGAGAGAGGAACACTAGAGGGCAAAGACTGATAGAATTCTGTATGGAGAAGTAACTAATTATTACAAATACGATATTCCAGCAACCGCTAAAACGTAGATATACGTGGATAAAGCCGGAAGATACTGAGAGGTACCAACCAGCCTATATAATGACAAGATACAAGTACAAAAAACAAATTAAACAATGTAAAACTTACCCTGGGGCGGACATAAACAGCGGACATAAATTGCGAAGATAAAGCGAGAATAAGGAAGGGAGTGAGACAAGGGTGTAATCTGTCACCTGAAATATTTAACGCAATTAACGAATGTAAAGAGATGTGCACCGGCTTTAAAATCAACGGAGAAAGGATACAAATGTTGAGATTCGCAGATGACATTGCTGTTTTGGCCCCAGATAAACAAAACTTAAAAAGCATACTGGAGTATATGGAGAGTATTCTAAAAGAGTAATATAAGCTAGAAATAAATAAAACAAAGACGGTAGTAATGGTATGCTCTAAAGAACCTGAGGAAATAAGAATTAAAATAAAAGACGAAACACTAAAACAGGTTAAATATTATAAATACCTAGGTAGTAAAATTTCAGAAGATCGGAGAAGTACAGAAAATGTGAACACAGAATTACAGAAGCAAAAATGATGTTTGGCAACAAAAGTAAACTATTAACATCAAGGAACATTAGTCTGAAAACAAGAATTAGGCTAGTAAAAACACGCATCTGGAGCGTAGCACTCTATGGGTCTGAGCGTGGACATTGGGAAATAGAGAAAAAAGGCACTGGAGGTCTTAGAGATGTGACTGTGGAGAAGGTTATTGAAAATTAAATGGACGGACAGAACAACGAATAGAGAGGCACTGGATCAAATAGGAGAGCAAAGAGCACAATAAAAGTACTAAATAGAAGGAGACACAGATCGTTTGAACATTTGTGTAGAAACAATCAATTTGTAGTAAATATTATAGAAGGATTGATAACGGGGAAAAAGCCAGGGGTAGACCTCGACTCGAGTTCATGAAGCAGGTAATGAAGAATGCTGGTGCGGAGAATTACCCAAATTCAAAAAATCTACCTGCGACAAAGTAAAATAGAGAGCTGTCTACCAATCCAAGGATTGAAGAGTACAAGAAGAAGAAATCATATTTCTGTCACGTAAATGTCTCTCTTTACGCTACATAGAATTCGTAATGAAATAATCGAAACTGACAACTAACCTGACAGTTTTCTACAATTTGACATTTTGCATCTTCACTCCTAATGTGCAATCATTTCTTTTTTCAAAATATGAAATTTTTACTTTAAAACTTAATTTGCGCAATATATTTATTTTGTACACACATACGCCCGTCCGCACACACCATCTAAAGGAACGAATTACAACGTCCGGCCGCATCTTTTTTCGAAACACCCTGTAGTACGTCGACGTACACGCATCGTCATCATATCAAGGGCAACGACAAATCTCCATTTTCCGATACGTTTTTTTACCTCAAATAGTAGTTTCAATCACTTCAGTTTATTGGTTGCCCGTACCCTACTTTTAATTGAAACGGCCTTTTCCGTTGCCAAATCGAATGCGTAATTCACGAAAAAGTGCCGAGATCATTTATAACACCTACTGTAATTGTTTTCTATGACTTAATAGGGTTGTTGGCCCGGTCTTCTTTCCTAAATTGACCAATAATAATGTTAATATATAACACGGATAAGAAATGTTAGGTTAGTTGGTATGACAAATTTGCATTAGTAAATAAATTTCAGATTAACAATCATTAGTAGGTACTTACCTATGCAACGTAAAGA
>JARFIY010000171.1:0-37239 GCA_036346155.1 Sinelater perroti | reverse complement strand
ACACTGCTCATCGCACGGGCAGAACAGTATAAAAAATTAAAAAGTAAGGTTGATGAGGCACTCTGCTCCCTCAGTATTTATCAACGGAAAATAAATTAAAATTTAACGCGGAGAAATCCAAAGGGCTGTTTTTTGAGATTAAACCGGGGCAACAGCGACCCACGTTTCTCTTGGGCAGAAATAGAATATATTGCAAAGACGCAGTTAGGTACCTAGGGGTCGTAATCGACGATAAACTTAACTGGAATATTATAGGGTAAGCAAATCGCTCATAGAATAGGAAAGGCAGCCAGACTAACTTAGGGATTTGGCCGAAGAGCTCTAAGGCACGTGTATGAGGGTGCGGTTTAGCCAGCAATATGGAAGCGCGTCTGCCGGAGGCTAACCTGGGGTATCCCACAGACAAAGTTGGAATCACTTTCTTCATCGGAGAAGAGAATGCCTTCACGAACAGAGGTTACACTGACGGTCCAAAAACAGACAGCGGGGACGCCGGGGCTGACTATGCTGTGTTCTGCAATGGGGATGAAATACGCTATCGGCGGATCAGGGTTGTGATCGAGTGTTCGGCTTTTCAGTGCGAATTAGTAGTAATACGAGAGTGAATAGAGACATTTTCAGAGCGTGTTCAGTTGTTTCAGATAGTAGGCTCAATATAAACAGGCCAATGTTCTATTCCATTATGTCATCTATAGGCTTAGGAACAAATGAACGTTTTTTATATGGCTGAATTGGTGGGGCTGCCTCTCTGGAAGGAGCTCGTCTACGTTTTACTTTTACATTTCGACATTCTAACAAGGCTTTACCAATTTTGCTTCTAAAAATCATAATTTTCTTATAATTCGAAATATTTTTAATCTTACAATGACGCCGATAGAGCAACCAGGCATTTACTATGCATATGTCCATCAAGTGAGATCCACTCCACCCATATTTGTGTTATATGTTTTTATTAGTTCAGGTCTTGTAATTTGGATATATGCTTTGTCTGTTTGTGACCATCTTTTCACCATTTCAGTTGATTCAACTCCCTTATATGTTGAAATCATTGTTACAGATTTATTATCAAACCATGCCACTGCTACTATATTGTTTAGCGTGTCTGTGCCATAGTCAAAAGATCCTCTTCCACCTTTTTTTAGAACTTTCTCATCTTTTGGATCATACCCTTTTAGTCTATTTCGCCTTACTGTCCCAATTGAAAGTATTCCGATATTTTTAATAGTTGTAAATAATTTATAGGACGTAAAAAAGTTATCAGTGTATATCTTGAAGTTGTTGTTTTTCGGTAGATTAGTGGCAAGTTTTATTACAATATCCCCACTAAAGCCAAGTGAAGATGCTACCGTGCCTTTTTCAATATAAATGTCAAATTCGTAAACAATTTCAGTGGCGCCTGCTCGAGCAAACACCTTTATACCCCATTTGTGGGGTTTACTTTTTATGTATTGTTTCAGCGAGCTATGGCCTTTGAAAGGGATCATAATTTCATCAATAGAATTGCGTTCTTCAGGTTCTATTTTCTTAAAATTTTCTTTGACAGCATCAATAAAGTGGCGCATTTTGAAAAGCTTATCATAGTTGGGTTGATCACGTGATTTCATATTCGTATTATCGTTTATGAGTAAAATATTTCTTGGCATTACGTCTGCAATAGGAGAATATCGCGTTTCCTGAGCTCAATACATTCTGCAGCTGGGCATATGAACTATTCCACTTATTACATGTATCCCCAAGTAATTGCATATTTTTGTATATGTTGTGTTGACCGAAATTCCATGCTTTTGCACAGAGTATCAATTAGTCTGTTCAACAAGATTTTGAATTATATTATCATCAAAAAACATTTTATAATATTCGAGTGGCGTCGATATATTATCTGGTTCTGAAAATGACACATTGCAATCTGAATCAACCTGATCAATAATCACGCTTTCTCCATTTTGGTGTAAAATGCTTTGCCCTTTTTGTCGTTTTTTGTGGAAAGAATGTTGTTAATGGAACTTCATCATCACTTTCAAAGTCTGATTCTTCCTGTTGAACTTCTATAGATACATTACCATCTCGCAATATTCGATTGTCATTTGTTTCATCATTATCTTGTAGAGTATCTAATATATATTATCATCTAAGAGTTCTTCATCGCCGGCTATATCGACATCTAAAATATCTCCTTCAAGCAAAAACAACAATTGCTTTTCCTCTTTTTCTATGAGACCTACTCGAGCCATCTAAATCAATGTAGAAAAATATAATTTAAAATTGAATAACTGTGTGGGGATGATAGTGATAAAAGACAAACTAGTAGATAGAAATATTTTGGATAATGTTTTACTTTATTTGAATCAGATGCTCTAGAGCTTACATGCGTCATGTACAGGAATATAAACCAGACTGGCTTTTCTCCCATCCTATATCCCTATATATATATATATATATATATATATATATATATATATATATATATATATATATATATATATATATAAAAACACCATTAGATTTGGACGACTTCATATCTAATTTTATTCGTACTAAAGCACTTAAGATTGAGTTGCTTACTTTGTTCCGTTTTTTATTTTTTATATCATTTACTGTAGAAAACACCCGCTCAACATCTCAGTTAGAATGTGGTAAAATAAGACAAAGAAAAGCTAATTTAGAAATATTTTCAAATGCAAAACCACCAGCAATTTTTTCCTAGTATTCAAGTCATTCCAAAAATCTAATACATCCAATTGCACAAGACGTACCTTTTCTTCAGTAGAAAAATAAATGGCCATAACATGCCACTGCTGCACCTATCAAATTTTGTTTTAAAAAAATTTAACAAAATCTCAAGTTGGTCTTTGTGATCATCCATTTTTAATGTGATTGAGGGTAATAAAAAATTTAAGGAATTATAAAATTTACTGGTAAACTTTAATCGTTAGGTGCTTCCTTTAAACGCAATCTGATAAAATTTTAAACAGTTATAGTAAAATTGTGCTATATTTTGCATTGTAATATTAGTTGTTGTTGATGGACGTTGAATTTCAGTTGTTAGCAAGTTAATTGTTTCTCTAGCTGCTTCCCCAATAAAGATTTTTTCAAAGGGAAGCAGATAATGAGGATGTTGTTCATTGGCTTGAAATAGATGTTCACTATATGCAATAGTATGATTCATAAAATTACCCGCCAGTAACCTTTAAAAATCTCGTACATTCAATTGCTATACGATGCACTAATATGCTTTCCTTTTGAAAAAAAAAGCATTGAATTCACTAAAAATTGAAAGAACGTAAATTAGAAATTCCAAATATGTTTTATTTAGTGGACAATTAAAAACAGTAAAAATTTTCTGGCACTATCATTGTTATCATGTATAACCGCTTCAGCAAAAAAAGAACAAAGAACTGTCCACTGATTAAGAATGCGGTTGATACATTCCCCTAGAGCTAGCCATCTTGTTGTAGAATGATTCATTATTTTTTGTTTAGACTGCTTCATAAACGTGTGAATTTCTTCTAATTTAGATTGCCTAATTGGACTCGGAGAAAAATATGAATAAATGTCATGAAGAAATTCTTCTATGTTAGTCGATAAAGCATCACATACATTGCAGGCAATTAAGTGTAGCGAATGACAAACACAAGCAAAAGAAATTAACTCAGTATTTTTCTCCAGTAGTCTAGAAAAAACTGAGTTATTTCTATCCAACATAACGTTAGCATTATCACTACAAAAACCAACCATATTATCTATTGATAAGTTGTATTTTTGTAATGACAATGTTAACACTGTAAAAAGATCTTCAGCGGTTGTTCCTTTTAATTTTGCCAGATCGAAAAGATACATAATTGCTTTACCGCCATAAAAGTATTTAATTAAAATACAAAAGTATTTACCATTTGCCACATCCGTACTTTCGTCAATTAGTTATTTTCCTGTTCCTTTTTATTTCTGGTGATAATGGTTTTATCGATTACATTTTTTACTATTGCAATAATTTTTGATTTTTTAAAATTTTCATTATTATATTTGAGTCAGTTATAGCTGCCTCCGTTGCAGCTATAATGTGGTTATAAGAATGAAATGAACACAAATCGCAGTTCGGCTTTTTTTACCGCATTTTCATCACCTTGGTCAATAAGTGGTCGTGGATATGATGTTGACGGTTCAAAATTGATGGTCGGAGACGAGGATGAATTCGTAGTTTCCGGTGTCGACGGTATTACGGAAGATGATGAAGGATGGAATTCAATAGCCATTGGTCCTTGGGATGGTGCTGACTCCTGATTAATTTGTGTTAAATCTTATAAGAAAAAAAATATATTAGAAACAAATGTGAATTTAAAATAGCTTAATAACGTTAATGAAGCTTATATTTATGTTGTATCGCAGCTGCATGTCTGCCTAATGTAGTCAGTGAAGCTGTTAGCGTTGTTTGGCAGATGATACATTTTGCTCTTAACCGGTCCTCATCTCTTCGCAGCCAGGAACAAAATTTATTACGGAAGGCTTGCTTTCGGTAACGAGGGGCTTTTTTCTGTCGATTGTTATCTGTAGAATGAATTTATTATTCATGAAAGTTATTTTATTTGTAGTGCAAATATTACAAAAAAGTTTTATAAAGGCATTAAGGAAGATTAATAACAGATATCTCTTAAAAATTTCATTACAAATAAATCTTTTAAAATTCTAAAGATATAATTAGGCATTTCATAAAATAATTATTACATGGATTAAGTTAACTTAATCCACAATCCACTTATCAAGCTAATTCGACATGATTAATCGTATAACAATATTATACTAAATTTCGGCTGTACTTCAGTAAAGACGCTTTACTACTACTTGAATTCTTAGTTTGGAGCGCTTTCACGTTTGCAGTTTTGAATAAACGGGAACAGTACCGTTCCATTTGAGCGTAGAAGTCAAGAGGCTAAACTATGAACTTATTATGAGATTTTATTTACAGTTTACTACTTCATTGAGTCTGCACCCGATCTTTTTTAAGATGACTTGATCGTAAGCGGGTGAAGTCCCGAAAAATAATTAATACCGAGGTTATACAAGAGGAACACGAATGATTTTCTTTTATTTTATTTCGAGATCACGACTTGTTAGAACCAAATTAGAACTGTTTAACAGATGGGAATTGTTTAACAATATATGTTAACATCTTTAAATGAAAGTTATATAGAATAAAATTTTATAACAAAAGATTAGGATTTTTATTCTTGTTTTTATTGTTTTATTACTGTGATAGTCATACCAATTAATTTAACAATGAGTTAAAAAAATTGGAATCTTTGACAAAGTTTTTGCAGTTACAACAGATAATGTAATTTTCAATAAAAATTTTGGGGTTGGACATTATGTACCCTGTTTTCCACAATTAAATCTAATAGTTCAAAATAATCTTTCCCACATTTCATAATAACAGAAAAAAATCTGAGTGGAATATTTTACAGAAGTACCCAAAGTAAAATGGTTTTTTACGCAATCACAAATGCAACAAAATTGAACTCCACTAAAATTAATAAATGACGTCCCAACAAGATTTTTAAAAGTTCAAGATCCTCTGACAGCAACTGTAGGATTATTACAAAGTCCTGTTGAATTGCTGACAGAGGCTGAATGAAAGTTCTGAAGGAATTTGCAAATATTAACCTTTGACAAATTACCCTGAGATGTCAAAAAAAGCTGTAATTCTATCAAATAATAACAGTTTGAAGGTATCACCACACCAGAAGCAGACAACATGATTAAAAATTTATTGAAATTGATGGGCAACAGATTTGGCACTTCAGAGTTTAACGATACCCTAGCAAAATGTGCGTATCTTGATTCACGATTTAAAAATAGAGCGTTTAGTACGGAAACACATTTAAAAAGAATTTATGATAAAATTCAGGACGAAGGCATTAATAATAATAATAATAAATAAACAGGCCTTGAAGGCCCTTTGGGGTCGTAACAGGATAGATCTGCTAAATTAGAGCCTACTTTAAAGGATAGTAACGTGGCTGGCCCTATGTACCGAATTTCCCCGAGTTTGACCTCCAGGTACTCATTTATTACAGCCTGAGTCGAGCCCAAAAAACCGGCGATCGAATTGGCGAGAGGATTCAACCCGCAACTCTTGATTTCGTAGTCGCGATTACTAAGCCACCACCCAAAGGCATTAACTTAATAAACAAAACAAGCGAAATTCATCTGTAGCAACAGTTACAAGTGATAAAAGTGCATCTTCTGATCAAAATTAAGAGTTAATATCGGGAAATGATGATTTTGTGTGGCAAGAATTTGTTTGAAATACCACTTCTTCAGAGGAAAAATCTCCTACAGCTGCTGTTATAGTGGAGTTAAGAACATACGTAGAAGATGCACTCTTAACACGGAAGCAGAACCTTCTCGAATGGTGGAAAACCAGAGAGCTTCTGTATCCTACATTATCGAAACTGGCAAAAAAATATTTATGTGTAGTCGCCACCTCAGTAACATCTGAGAGGGGTTTTTCAAAGGTACAAAAAAGCGATCGAAAATCCCGAAGGGCAAAAATGTTAAAAAATGAATTTCCTTACATTATAACTAGTGATTATTCTAATCAAAATTGTTTTGAATTTTTCTGTATAATAAATTACGTAAACCAAACATTTTTGCAACTATTCTTAAAATAAAAAAAAAATCTACCCTCGCTTTGCCCTGTATTCTGTAATTAGGTACAACACTTTATATCCAATGAAAGCGAAATATCTAATTCAACTGCAGAAAGTCAGGAATTAGGTATATCTATCTCTTGCTTTGAATTAGTGTAACGTGTAAATATTAACTTTAAATTAAGTACCTGACTCTTTGAGTCGTAGTGTGTCATTGAACTCGACTCGAGTAGGTACTTGTACTCGCATCTCGGTATTTGAATTCTCACAACTATACTTATAGTTACTTATTAGTGATTAGAATAACAGCGCCAAGCTTCAAGTTTGTGCATGTGCTTGAAGTACTGTGTAACGGATATAAAGTAACAAGTAGTTACAAGTACAGAAAAGTAACGAAACCTTACATCACTAATGGAATGTTTGAACCCTGGAACGGGGTCACTAGCGACAAAAAAATGTTCCTAAAACTGATTCAAATCCCCCTAAAAACCCGTAAGTCATGGTATTAATTTATATTTTTTAGGTATTTAAACATAAAATACAAAATTTATTATGTATTTAAATATTTAATTATATATATGACAAAATTAGGTTTAGGATGGATTGATGCAATAGTAAAATATACAAAGCTATCTAGTAAAATAAAAAAATAACACATTATTAATTAGTTTTATTTAAAAAAAATGTTTAGAGTTGTAATTTCTTAATCCTAGCCTTAAGAAAATATACTGTTTATATTGCTTATATGGTGAGTCATACAGAATTATAAAAAAAATTATAATTTTACCGCCATCAATTTTATTATAAGTTATTTAGAATTTCAATCAATTCATTGTTCTGATTTTGCGTTTCTTTTGCAGTTTTCAGAGTTCCTAAAATAATACATTTTTAAATAAATAATTTTAATATTGCGAACGAAGGATTAAACTTTATACATGACCTATTTCTTGTCAAAGTAAATCTGATCATCATTATATTTTGAAGCGTTTCAATGGTCAATCTATTTCGTAACTTATTTTTAATAAAATTGAACAGAATTGGGTGGTATTAGAGCACGATTTATTTTGTAATATATTCCATTCTGTTTCTATGTAGTTTTTGTAGCGACATAAAATAGTTCTGTGAAATTGCATTAAGACATTCTTCAGGTCTAGTTTCACTTGACATGTCGCAACATTTGAACGGAAATTAGCAATTATTTTCGAAGCTGATAAATTTAGTACGAAGTTTACATACTGCGTTCTGGACTACTACTATATTGTGGTGACTAGCCATCAGTTTAGTTAATGTTTTAAGAAAAAAGATGGATGCCCCAAAATATCCCTAAAAATGTTTACCTTAAAAATATCACGTTCCATATAATTCCCCCCCTAAATTTAGGGCCAAAATCCCCAAGTTTGTAACTCTACTCTGGATGTCCCTTTTTAAATTATGTCTATTTTTATTTATTAACTTGTACATAAAAATTATTACTGTCAATATTAATTATAATAAAATTTAATTTTGTTGAAAGTTTTGTAATAATTTTTTGATAAAGAAAGGGTTAAAAACAAATAGAATAATTTTCAAGTAATTTTTTAAATAACATTAAAGAACATATAAATTCAGCTTAAATAGTATTAAAAAAAATAATGCAGTAATATTGGAAAAGAAATTAAAATATTAATTTTAAAAACAATTATTTATTTATTTATTTATTAACTAATTGCAATCCGTATATGAAGATACTATAAGCAATACAGATAAATGTTTGGAATTGTCATGAATAGACAAGGGAGATACGATCCACCAATTCTAACTCCAAGATTTCTTACATATTATGCATTTAACTACTATGTAACAGGTATTGCTAAGTTAAACTACTACAGCTGTGCAAATCCATATGGCAAGTCGAGTGGCTTAATTCTACTCAGTCTTTGAATGTTAGCACTATTATCTAGAAGATTTACAGCCTGGTAATTAAGATGGGATTCGAATTTATGTAAATAATTTGCACTTTGTTTCGCTATAGTATCTTTCACAGAGTCCACTTTTAAGTCATTCAAAATGTCAACATTTCTTAGAAAGTGCGGAGTATCACACATAACGCGTAACACTTTGGATTGGAAGCGTTCAATTATTTGTATATTGGTACTGACTACTGTACCCCGGAGTTGTAATCCATAGGTCCAGATGGACTTGAATGCTATATTATATACGAAGAGCTTGTTATGAAGAGATAATTTGGATTTTCTTCCTAGCAGCCAATAGTGTGCTAAATTTCAAGCCGAGTTGCTTGCGGTTTTTCCATATGTGTTCCTTCCATGTGAGACCGCTGTAATGTTGTAAGCCTAGATATTTCACCTTGTGGTAGTGGTGCATTATTCATGAAGACTTGAGGTATGTTGCCTCTACATTTTGTAAACGTGAAACGGTGTGATTTGCCTTCCTTTATTTTTACTCTCCACCTTGTTGCCCACATCTCTATTTCATTTAAATTTTTCTGTAGGATTTCAGCAGCTATCGTGGGATCTTTGTGCTTAACCATGATCGCTTTGTTGTGAAAGACTTTTTGGTGGATCAGCGGTGAAGAGCAGGTACAGGAGCGGCCCAGCACGCTGCCCTGTGGTACGCCAGAAAGGTTTGATGGAATTTAGTTAGTTGTTTTCATATTTCACTTAGAAAATCTACCATCTAGGTAATTTTTAGAAAATGTAATATGGGTGTAGTAACGAAGATTTTAGTTTGTAAAGGAGACCGTCGTGCCAAACTTTGTCAAAAGCTTGATTATCATCAAGGAATGCTGCGGTGCAATATTCTTTCTTCAAAAGGTTGGTTTATAAAATCTACCATTTGGTGGATTTGATGTATGGTCGAATGCTTTCTCTAAAGCCAAACTGGTTGTCTGGAATAAGATCGAGTTCTTCTAAATAGGTATAAGTCTTTTGAGTAGGAGCTTCTTAGTAGTTTGCCATTATGGGTAGGAGGCTGATAGGCCTATAGAAGCTGACTTCATTTGATGCTTTACCAGGTTTTAGAACTAGGATTACTTGGGTAACCTTCGAGGGAGATGGGTAAAGGTTCTTAACACAGCTTTGTATATTGTTGTTAAACTAAGCCTTTAGGCGGAAGTTTCTTAATAAGTTGTCCTCCTTAAGTCAAAGCCAGGAACCTTTTTGAATGAAGATTAGATTCAAAGTGGTTTTGACTTCTTTCACTATAAAAGAGATCTGGTAGCGGAGATATCTGATACGAGGCTTCTAGAGCATTCTTAAACCCAGATCTGCATCAGAAGTCTTGACGACGGCAAAATTTGAATACTTCCACTAAATGTTGCGCAAAAGCGTTTGCCTTTTCTGAGTCAGTGCGTGCCCAGCCTCCATCCTTTTTACGTATAGGGAGGATAGGAAGTGCTTGGTGTTTTATTCTATTGGTTGTTCTCCATAATGAGTAGTTCGTATCATATGTAACTGTAAGGTTTTCAAGATATTATTGGAAGCATTTGTTTCTAAGGTTGCTGATTACGCTTTTTTGTTCTCTAGAGGCTTGATTATATCGCGTTTTGTCTGAAGGATATCTGGTGGTTTGCCAGATTTTCCAAAGGCGTCTCTTCTCGGCTATTTTCTTTTAACGGATATTGAACAGCATTCTTGTATACTTTTAATTTGGAATAACAGGTGTGGCAGCCCAGGCTGAGTTCTGAAAATCCTAGTGAAGTTTAAAACGGCGGCTTCTAAGTCTTCGACGGTTTTTAATGGGATTCTCATGTTTAGTTGGCCGTCCACTAGGCTTCTGAAGTGTGATCAGTCTGTTCTGTTGTTGAATAGCTTAACTGACTTCTCTTTTTCGATAATTGTAGCTATAACAGGAGTGTGGTCAGAGGATAAGTCCAAACATGAACAGATGTCCAGATATCCTGGAGCGATACCTTTTGTAACGAAAAAGTCCAGCAGTATGTAGGTTCATATGTAGATAAATGGTTCAATTTCAACTCTTGCATAACCTGATGCAAAGCCCTGCCTCTGCCTGGGGGAGAAAAGCGAGAACCCCAGTGAGTATTTTTGGTGTTGAAGTCTCCCCCAGCTATAAATCTGCTACCAGTGACCGAAAGTATGAGATGAAACCTTCCTTGTGGACAGGACTAAACTGCAGACAAAATAAGTGGAACCATGCCAGTTAATAATCTTAGAGTTGTTGCTTATAGATAGTTTTCCTTGAAGGGAGGTAGTTCATGATGTGCGATACGTTCTTTAATTATTATGGCAGTATCATCTTTCGCATGGTTTCGCCATCTGGATGATTAGTAGAATACACTGAATAGTTTGGTTCTTAAACTGACTTCTGTTGGAGAACTAAGTTTCAGATATTTGTAAGATGTCAATGCTGTTGTGTATCAGAAATGTAGTAAACTCCTGTTTGTGGTTATGGAGCCCAATTGGCATTCCAAAGGGCTATCTTATAAATCGGAGCCATTTTTGTTTTAACATTTTTCTCTCAAAAGTCTGATCTCAGTTGTTAAGTTATTAAGGTTTTTGTTGGGCATTAATGGTTTGCTGCATCGATACTATTATAGAGGTTAAGTCTCCTATTTGTTGTCCGGTACATGGTTGTTCATATACGGAGATTGAGGCATTTCCGATGTAACTTGGTTTTGAGATGACTGATGAGATACGTATGTAGGTTGGTTTTGGCTGTGTGCTAAGTTTTGATGTGTAGGAACTTTATTTTTCACAATATCTGCCCACATATGACTTGGATTTGGGTTTACACTTTGTGTAGGTGGCTGATGAGCTAATAACTGGATGTTGTTTATTGAGTGGGTTGCTTTGTTGAATGTGGGATAATTTGACCTAGCTTGATTGGGGAATCTTCTACTCAGAATGTTCACATAAACTTTGCAACCTTTTTAGGCAGGGCACACACCAAAATGACTATGTGGTGACCACGGCGGTTCTAGTCGCTAAAACATGTTTATTCTTATGCTTTTGAGGTCGCTGAACACGAATCCTATGGTATTTTTCGATCAAAACATAAGAATAAACATGTTTTTAGCGACTAGAACTTTTCCATATTGCTATTTCTAAGCCATTTTTGAGGATGCCCTGCTCGCCTATATAGTTGGTGGAGTGTGTGCCTCCGCACAAAACGCATTTTGCTGGTTTACCCATCAAGACGATTTTTCGAGCACTTTCGATAGTCGTGAAGATCAGCGCATTTTACACAGCGGGGGGTCTGATGTATCTGTTTCTGGTGTGTTCATAGTACTGGCAGTTCTTTCACTGTGGAATCTGAGGTTTTCTTATTGGTTCTTTGAATACTACGATTGAATTTTCAATATTTTTAATTTTAAATATTTCTTTATTGCTTGGACTACACTTAAGATTAATGAAAAACAAGTTTTCCTTTTGCTTGGTTTCTCTGTTGATAACGTTAGTAATGGTTGCTTCTGTGGCAAAGCTTTTTGATAAGGTTTATATCTGTGGAATGATGCATGTTTGCAAGCCAACTCGGAAAGTTTTTCTTCTTCCAGGCTGTAAGTGTGTCTTGAAACTTTGTGTTTTCTAATACATCCCTAATGTTTCTGTAGTTATCGATACTTTTTAGTTGTAGCTGAACTTTATTTTGCATTGATTGATAGTAGTAATCTTTATTTCAATGTGGGAGTTGATTAAGGTTAGTAAGGGTTGAATTGCGGTAACGTAGTGAAGAATAAAAGGAGGTACTTGCGGGGTGTTTTCTTTTTGTTTGGTGTTTGATTGTCCCTAGGGACCTGCATCGGTGAGGCCGCGACCTATTCTTAGTCAATATTTCTGACGTTGTCTGTTTGGCTTTCTGTGGGGGTGGGCTAGAATCTGATCGCCTTTTCTTTGATTTTCTAACCTCTCGGAAGTCATTAAGGGTAAGTACTTTCGTTTTATCACTAGTAACTGACATGTCTTCAGTTGATTTATTTAACTCTAAGTGTGATCTTGTCGAATTTTGACTATAATCTATATGTGGTATGGATATTGTAGTGAGGGGGTTAATGTGTCCGTCTGTCATTTCTGTGGATATGAGTTCAGATCGAGTTGGATTTTTTTGCGCAGGAGTTAAGGGGTAACACCACTGTAAACGCTCGAAAAAACGATTTTTCACGAATTTTTTTTTGGGATGGAAGGAAAGGTCCCCTGTGCTCAAGGTAGCTTTTGATTATATTGATAAGTTTGCCTGGGGTTTTGCGGTCTATTAAGCTCTTTATGATTTGGCTCTAGGATGCTGTATTGAACGCATTTTTTATGTCTAGTGTTATTGACCTACAATACTCCCTCAGTCTCCAGTTGCCTTCCTGGACACTGGGCATAAGCTGTTACTGCCCTAATTGCGTGGATTGTTGAACGCCCCGGTCGAAAGCCGTACTGATGTTCTGATAGTCCCCTTCTTGTTTCTATGTCTCTAATAAGCCTGTCTTTAATTATTGTTTGGTATAGTTTAGCTAATTAATTTAGGAGGCATATTGGTCTGTATGCCGTCCCAGGTGCTTTACCAGGTTTGGGTATCAGGACCAGATTGGCCGCTTTCCATGATATTGGGAACGTGTTCGTCGTCCATAGTTTATTAAGGGAGTCTGTAAAGGTTGATGGGCTGGCCCTATGGCTATCTTAATGACTTCCTTCCGTCTGGTCCGGCTGTTTTTTACTTTTGAGATTTCTTGCGGCACTTTTAATTTCTTCTTCCGTTATTGGACTTCATTGGTGGAACTATCGTAAGCCCATGTGTTTACGCTTCTGTTAAGGAAAAGATCACTGATTATATTGGAAGTTTCTACTGGGTCTGCCGGGGGTAGTAGTTTTCTCCCAAATATCTTGGCGAGTATTTTGTATTCGTCTCCCCGCACGTTGCTGTCCACTTCTTCAAGTATAACTCGCCACTTCTCCTGTTTTGCTTCATTAATCTTTGTCTTGTAGTCTTTTCTGAGTTTGTTATGTACGTTGTAATATTCATCAGTAGTGTCGATGGGTGCCTTCTTCTTAGCACGCATCCATGTCCTTCTGGCCTTTATACATAGTGCCCTGGTTGCGGCAACCTCTTTCCCCCACCAGTACACTGATTTTCTGTTGCCCGTGCAAGTGCGTCGTTTTAGGGTTTTTTCACAACTTTTGGTAATAAGTTGCGTCATTTCAGCGGGACTAAGGCAAGATGCAGCTTTAGTAAAGGCCGTCTGTAGTTGGTTTTTGAGCGTTTCTGATGATTGGTGGTTGTAAAACCAGCCAGACTGTTTGCCTATGTTGTCGGGTATTTTGTATGCTATTGAAAGCAGCATGGCTTGGTGATCGCTAGGCGTTTCTTCGTCTATAACTTTCCAGTCATGGATTTTACCCGCCATATTTGAACTGTTTTCACGTCTATGATGCTTGATGCCTCTTAATGGAAGGTCGGTTCTTTCCCGACATTTGCAATAATCAGGTCGTTCTGAGCTGTCCAATCCGTTACATATTTTCCCCTTTCATCTTGCTTCGGCGACCCCAATGTCGGGCTTTTTGCGTTAAAGTTGTCCCCGATCATAATCTTTGCTCCGGTTTCTTTTGTTCTTATTGACTTTAAGGTGTCCGTCAATTTATCAAGGAATATGAAACAGTTTTCGATGTCTATATTAGGGATATATAGCACGAGACTACATAGTATCCTCGTATCTTTCCCCATACCGTTCCTTCTTCCTTGCCTACATCGGTAATGGTTTCCTGTTAGTACTTATTGCCGCGTCGCCTCTGTTGCCCATGATCCATCCCGTCCGGTCGGTTATGTATCTTTTGTTCGGCTCAGCTACTAGTATAATGTCAGTTTTGGTGTTCGATGCTAACTGACTGATGGCATCATGGCAACTGCTTCTGTTAACGTTGATCTATAAAATACGCAGCATTAATGTCGTCGTTATCTGTCATGCCTGCGGTTGAGTTGTCTCATGTTGGTACGGTTGCTCTTTCCCCCTTCGTCTTGCGATGAAATATAAATATACTAGACATTAGTTACCGCCACATCTGAAGATACATTTTGCAAAACTTTTGAATTGCATTTTCAGAATTTACAATTTCATACATAGCCATTTGAATCTATATAGATTCCATTTCAGTGTTGCCCGCATTTTAAGGATGGATCTGTATTTACAATAATTACGCAAGATCTTATACGCTGAGGAAGTTCATCAAATGCAAAAACATGTCGACTCACACGATAAGGAGTTGGTATCGTTTGTAAGGTTTTTAAACTTCTAACGTACTCATTATACCAATCTGAAAAAATTAGTGCGTTTTCGAGACATACGGGGTTTTAATTGTATGCTGAATACAAATTTTGTTTTCTTCAGGTGGGTTAAAGATGGACAACCCATGTCTTTTAAGTTTATGAATGCTTATTCAGAAATCCTAGTAAGCTTTTTCTTTTCCTCTTTTTAGATTGTATTAAAGCGTTGTCATACATGTTTAAGCTTAGACTCAAATTCTAGAAAATCTATGTACACCCCGAGTACCATTGTAAACAATAAAAGTATTTCTCTAGATTCAACACGTTCTTCACAAAATCCGACAACGATAAATAATTGTGGCCTGGTTTAAAATAAAGCAGTTTAACTTTAAGTACATCCATTTATGAATATGACAGCCACCTCATTCGGAATGCATTTTTTTTTTATCACTGCCTTGAAAACCTTGGTATAGTAACTTCGCTTAGAAATTTGAGGGTACATATAGGGATTGTAAAAATTGTCAGTTCGATAATCACATAATACAGAAAAAGCATGCATTTTATTTTCGAATGTACTCTGTACATTCTTCACATAGGATAATGATGCCACAGAAGGTACTTCCTATTTATAAAAATAATCTTACACTAGTTTTCATTTTCATATACGTATACAGGGATTGGTTCATACATTTCAATACCACATTAACATGATATGGAAACACTATAAGTATTTTAAACTAAAAATGTACATTTGCTAATTTCTCCAAACAGCTTTGTTTGTTTAAAACTTTTAGGCATTATATATAGGAAAGTTTCACAAATTTAAAGACTACATAACATTTATAGGGAAATATTATTTTTATTTCGACGGGATCCTGTAATCTATATTAATTTATTTGAACGCATTAATATGTCATCTCTAAGGTTGAATTAGTTTGGTGGGAAAACATATTTCATAAAAATTTGTCTTAAAATATTTCAGCATCGCTACGATGTTAACTGTGAGTAATTGTGCCTAAAATATATCTATTTTTTTTATTAATTTAAAGGTTAGTCGCACAAAATTAATTACGTGTTGATTTCGAATATTAGAAAATTCAGTAAATCACAATGAAAAATTATAAATTTTATAAGATTATTAATTGTCCATCAAAACTTGTGTAAAATTAGACAAATTTAATAGATTATTGTAAAATAATAATTGTACAATTAATTTTTAATTATTTTGGTTATAACCCAAAGGGAAACATCGATCGCTCTTTTATTAATGATTCATTCAAAATAAATGATTAAAATGTCGCCAATTTTGAAACGTTAAGTTTAATTATTTTAATAAGGAAAATATTGTCCGATGATGTCTAATCGCGAACCGAACAACAATCAATGGTAATGTTACTATCCATAACTTAATGTTACAAAGATGTTGGTTCAAAATGTGATGATACATACAATTGTTAAAGATTTTACAATCACATAATACAAGAATATTTTTTCTAATGTTTCATATACGGAATTTTATAACAATAATTACTTTTGTTGGTTCTGATCATGAACAAAATACAATTTATAATATTTGAAAGTGTTGGAAAGGGTATTTCCTTTTATAAAATAATCTTACATTAGTCGGGAATTTTCAATATAGGAAAATTACTTTTCTTTTGATGCGACCCTGTATTTTGTATTGATAACAATGTATTCATATAATTATTATTTCTAAGGTCGATATCAATGTAATCATTCATCTGAGTGTAATTAATTTTGGGGAAATTAATCTGCCTCAGGTTAGACGACTGTAATTAACCTTGGGTTTTTAATTTGCCTCAGGCTAATGTTGACCTCGTTAAAATTAATTATAATTTGGTGAAATTAGATTAATGGTCATTAGAAAGTAATTTGACTCAGGCTTATTAGATTAAAAGATAAAATTCTGTCTTCATTCTACTAACTAATTCTACAAAAAGTGTCACAGTGTATTATTTGCATTTGTATCCCATTTCTATGGTGTCAACAATCCGCTTTATCACTTAGCCTAAAGTAAATTATTTTTTCAAATAGTTTTGATGTGGTTGGTAACAGACTAATGAGTCGGTAGCTGGATATAGTTTTTTTTAAATTTTTTTCTGGTTCGGGAAAGAGAAGAATTAAGGCATGCTTTCATTTGTTTATAAAGTAGCCACTTCTCAACCATGCATTAAAGGTGGTAACCAGGTATGCCAGTGTTTTAAGTATAATATTAGGCATTCCATCTTCACCGGGAGTTTTATTTCATGGAAGTGTTTTTATTATGGAAGTTAGCTCATTAGGTGAAGTTGATTTCATTTCGTCTCCAGCCAGTGGTTGGTGTTTCCAAAAGATGTTTTTTTAACGCTTAGTCTACCGCAAAAAAAACTTTCAATAACTACCGCTCGGGTCCATTGGACCCATGTGTTTTCAAAGGTGTTTTTCTGTATTTTAAAATTTTTATTTTGTATATTTTAGATATATTTATGTAAAAGTTTTTACATAATGTAAACAGAATTTCTCTGCGTACATTTTGATTACATTTGTAGCATGTTGTTTTAGTTTTCGATCTTTTTAGCATATATGCCGCATCGTCTCTTCTTTTTTGGAGGTTCATATACTGTGCAGGTGCTTGGTACAGGTTCTTCAAAATTTTCAATATAATGCGCTAGTTGTTTTCCCAATTCAATAATAAAATTTCTTCTTTTACGTAACTTTTTATCACAATTTCCATTGAGAGATGACCACACAATGTATGCATTCATGACGCTTATATCGATCATATCGTAAAAAACGGTCAATGGCCATCTTAAAGTCATCCTTTTCACACTGTATATCCTTGTCATTTGATCCATGGTGTCGACCCCAGCTTTGGTTTTGTTATAGTCCAGAATTATTTCAGGTTTTTTTTGGGTCCGTTATCGATTTTCTTGTCATTATGTAATGTACTAAGTAATGTCATAATTTTTCCTCTTTTTGGGCAGTAGGAAATTATCATTTTATCGCTTTGAAAACCAAATAATGTGGAAAGGACTTCACGATTCTTGGGATTCGTAAAACAACTGGGCAAGTCCGGCTTATTTTTTCGGATTGTTCCTATAATGCTTAGTTCTTTCGATAGTAAATAATTTGCTAGTGAATATGAAGCAAAAAAATTGTCGCAAGTTATATTTTCATAAAAATACGAACACTAGTCACTTTACAGAAGTTCAAATTGTACTGAATACTATATTTATTCGTTGCTGTTACTCAAACAGCGGGTAAGTTTCTAAAATGCGGGGAAGTCACTAATTCGTATGATCCCAACAACGGGGAAGTCCCTAATTTGTGTGATAACACTATGGGTCCATGAACCCAGATGGTAGTTCCCGATGGAAAACTTATATTAAAAAAAAATTATTGCAATAAATTAACACCATAAAAAATACAAAAGGCATATAAATAAACAAAGTCAAGCAGCTACAGACTCCAAAAGCATACAAACTTGAAATGAGAACACAATAAAATTACATTTGGGTCCATTGGACCCGCTCGGTAGACAAAGGGTTAAGCCCGATAGAACTTACGAAAGGGTTAACTGTCAAACGAACTGTCATGCTGCGCTCACTTTTTGACATTTATGATTAGTATACTATGGCAAATCATCATGAATAGATTGACGTTTGAACAACGCTACCAAATTATCCAGATTTACTTTGAAAATTAGTCATCGATTCGCGCAACTTATAGACGACTTCGTGATTTTTATGGCGCACATAATCGTCCCTCTGAGCAAGCCATCCGTCGAACTGTGGATAGATTTCATACCACATATTCTCGAAATGATGCAATAACACCAACACGTCGAAGGAATGTGCGCGTACTGAAGAGAATATCGCCGCTGTAAACGAAAGTGTAGAAGAAGATCCAAATTTATCGATTCGTCGTCGGTCGCAGGAATTGCGGCTCTGTCCGTCCACTACGTGGAAAATTTTCCGCAAAAATCTCGGCCTACACCCGTATAAGATCCAGCTGGTGCATGAATTAAAGCCACGAGACCATCATATGCGTCGTTCTTTTGCCGATTGGGCTCTAGAGCAGTTGGAAACTGACCCGATGTTTTATCGCAAAATTGTGTTCAGCGATGAGGCTTATTTTTGGCCTAACGGGTTTGTTAATCAACAAAATTGCCGCATTTGCAGTGAAATCAATCCACAATAGGTCATACAGATTCCATTACATCCAGAAAAATGCACCGTTTGGTGCGGTTTACACGCTGGTGGCATCATCGGACCTTATTTCTTCAAAAATGAAGCCGGAGATCGCGTTACGGTCAATGGAGATCGTTACCGCACCATGATCAATGATTTTTTGTTTGAAAATATGGATGACATTAATCCGGGCGATATGTGGTTTCAACAGGATGGCGCCATATGGCTCGACCGCAATCATCGACTTATTGAAATCAGAATTTGGCGATAAGTTGATTTCGAGACCTGTTAATTGGCCTTCAAGGTCGTGCGATTTGACACCTCTCGATTATTTCCTGTGGGGCCACGTGAAATTACTGGTTTATGCTGATAAACCAGCAACAATTGACGTCATGGAAACCAACATTGTTCGTGTTATTCGTGACATACGACCAGCAATGCTCGAACAAGTGGCCCAAAATTGGACGTCCAGAATGCACTTCGTCAAGAACAGACCGCGGCTGTTCTTGACGAAGTCTTGGCTAAGCTATTTCCTTTTCGTAAATATATGTCTTCTTTAGTTCAGCTTCCTATCCAAGTGCAGGCGTTGGCTATGGTTAGAGGACGCAGCGCTCGGTTGAAGATTCCATCCGGGTCGGGCGTCTTGGAGGAATGCAGGGCTCGAATAAGTTGGAGAACCTCTTTGTAGAACGATGGGTTCAGGTGGTCATGGGGCTTCGGCTCTCGAAGTTGACCCACGAAGCGGTCGACGAGGTCGAGATGGTCAAAGTCGGCGTCGTAGTAGCTGAACTCATACCAACGGTTAAGGTCTGATTGGTGTAAACGACGCGTTGCTTCCAGTAGATCGGCGGTGTGAAAGGGGGAGGGGGGTGTAGTGAGCGGTTGCGTTTGCGTAGGACCTTGACCATTCTCCAGATCCTGTTGTCGTGCCACATCGAGTGCCTTCATTTTACTCTCCCAAGCGGCATTGCGGTGCTCCGCAACGGCGGTCTTGAATTCGACAGCGATCATGAGGTGCACGTGCATGTCCGCAGGGCCCAGAGATCGCTGCGTGCATCATCGCGGCCGGTAATTTTTACAAATTCGCTTTTTCAATTCTGGAGTAAAAGATCTTGCCTATCTCCGGCACGGACCAGCGATGAGCAGGACTTTAAGCTTGTCCGCAAGCGCCGTCGTGCTCCTCGTCCCTCTGCCCCCGTGTTCTTCATCAACGCTTTGGTGATACTTAGCGACCGAGAGAAGGATGTGGAGATGCCCGTCGTCTCTCGAACGTACTAAGCATTACCAACGCTTTAAAGTTGAAAAAGTGTTTTTTTTCGATATTTAATTACTCGAAAAAGAAAATACGTAGAAGTATGAAATTTTCAGAAAATGTTGCTCAATTGCTGGATTTTTCATCTGATTTTACATATAAATTTTATATTTACATCTATACAGACAGACGAAATAAATATTGTTCTCTCTGCACATGACTTAAAAACATTATAGATTCAAATTAATCAGTGAAAATTTTCTGCATTGAACCATCCATTTAGACTTTTATTGTACCGACATTTCTTTGAACTTACTTCAGCCCAATTTGCCTATATCTCGTAACTCGCCTGATGAAGAACCGCACATCATAACCGATATGCTTGCTTTCGAGAAAGTTCTAATTTTCTCTGGTTACTTAAACTCTCTTCTTGACGGTAATTCTTTTTGAACCCGGTTAATTTGCTAAATTGGTTCCCCCCGAGGTTCCAGACATCTTCTGGTGGCAATCCATCTTGTGTTGTCTTCAGATTGCGTACAGCCAATTCAGGACTCCTGTTTAAAAAATTCTTAGTCCATTCTTTGCCAGGAAATTTGGCAGCAAACTACTTAAGCCTGCGTTCCGTCCCCTTATAAACAGGATTATAAAGCTGACTATGCGTCGCAACTCGGGCACATCAACAGGGAAGCTAAAGTCTGACATTCATAATACATTTGGCCGAAAATTGGAGGTTTACCAAATATTTTTTGGTGGAGCCTCCTCATTTTGTTCAGCTATGTTCTTAAATGGATATTGTAATGTTATACAGTTTTTTGATGTGAGATTTGTTTACCTCGGATGGCAGCTAGGCATTCATTCAATTTTTCAGCAGTATAGTCAGCATATAGCCAGCGTGGTCCCGTGGTTGAGGGGCAGGCTGCGATGCTGACGGACCCGGGTTCAATTCCCGGTGCTCTCTGATGCCTGGCGGGTGGCCTACTCAGTCACTAAAAATAATTGAGTACCTGCGTTCACTTGAACAAGGGGTAATAATGGCTGTCGTCATAAGAGATGGTGCGCAACGACCGGGCAGAGAGAGCGAACGTATGAGAGCCTTAACGTCTCAGTTCGCAGGCCGTGCTCCCACGCGGGGCGTAGAGCCTTACCATTATTATTATTATAGTCAGCATAGCGTCTACTTCCTAGTTTCCTTTGGTATACAGGTGGCATTTGGAAAAAAATATTCTTTCGTATGTAAATAGGCACCCTGTAGTTTCTCCACCGATTTTTGCCTTCCAAAAAGCTTCCTAGTTGTCCTCGCAATTCGGGGTAAACGCCCTTGCCATAGTGTTTTCTTTAATCACACAATTATTGTTTTCAGTAAAAATAGAAAAAATAAAGTAATGGGGGATACTTTGCTACACTTTTTGACTGTAACAAAGTATCCTCAAATTAGCATTAAAAATTAGTTTTTCTATTTCTTTAAAAGAAATTAACAAAATACTATAGATAGCCTTGTCAGCCAAGAAAATATTTGTAACAAACTTATTTGGTAAGCAAAAAATGAGGACCTACCTTTCTAAGTTTGATAAGCTCACAGATCTAGAGTTAATATCTAAAATTTATTTTTCACAAAAAAATCAGTTTAATGGATCCGTATACGATAAGAGACAAAAACAGATTAAATCAAAACACAAACAACCTCCAACGAAGCACAGCAGGGTACACTAGCGGAATATATTATAACTAGATCTTTATTTTGAACAGGGATGTAGTCAGTGGGGATCCAAAATGGCCTCGCAGTAACTGTGGCGATATTAAAGCCAGGATCCTATCTTCCCAGGTACACATATTTATTTTAATAGTGCATTAGTTTTGCTTGCTTTCTTACATTCTTTCCTCGTTCTATGAACGCCTACTGGGTCGTCGTTTAACAAGTTTGTTAAAATTATGTAAGAGATTTCCGTCTCCATGCTTTTCCATATAAATTAATGAGCAATTGATTTATGCTGCAAACATAAATATCCGGTACATTATTTTAAACTTATAATTTATATTATTTAAGTTATAACTTCATATAACTTATAATTTATATTATACAATATTCGCAGATTCTCAACGTCACACTTCGGGTGCTTCTGGACAATATCGTAGATTTTCCATCACGAACGGTATAGAATTGCTCAGTAAAGCTGCAGCCCAATTCCAACGTCATATCGTGCCATATACCAATTCGATATCACTTTCGACTTACAGAGGCGGCCCCCCTGGTGATGTTTGTAGATCAGTAGTATATAGGAGATATAATACTCCCAGGTAGACAGCGGGCATACGTTTTTGCAAATGGCCCGCCTCCTGTGCATACAGCAAGCTAGGATTTTTCTGTTCGAATGATAATGGGTGCGCGTGATTCGCTCCCTGATGAGAGCGCTGGACTGGGTGTTGCATCCGGACGGGGGGTGGTGCGTACCTCCACGTCCTCTTCTCGATCGCTAACGACTTCGAAGCGTTGCCGGTGGAAGCAGGCGTGGTAACCTTTTAAATAGCCCGATCAGTTTTGCTTTGCGGGCAGTTTCAATACTTTTGCCCTCCACATTCTTGTTCCTGGCTCTGAGCCTTTAATTAATTTTCTGAAGGAAGCCCTGGATTGGAAGTACCAATACAGGAGCTTTCTGAGTGGCCGAAGCTTTAGGGTGACCCATGGGGTTTAGGGAGTGCGGAACATGTCGAATATGGTGTTGAGGAATTTTCTGCAGGACATTGGCTCCTCGATAACCTACAGGGTGTCCTGGCGTTCTCGTGGCAGTTACGATGTTCTTAATGTATGACAGGACACGAAGGGTTCCACCTTATGGAATAGTGCCCTTATGGTGTGGGGACCAACCTTGATGTTTCGGCTGTGGGATGTTCAGGAGGTGCTGCCCTTCTAAGGCCCCCCTTGCGTTCCGCAACTACGGTATATTTTTTCGAGTCGGAAGAGGCGACTTGCTGTCAGTATTCCATTTTAATTGTGGCATCGGTAATGGTTGTTCGGATGTTGACGTTCTGTCCGCTTGTTCCTGGTACGTTTGCGGTCACGTCCTCACTCGCGTTTGCTTTCGGCGACTCTATCGCGATGTCTGCTGACTCGTTCGATTTACTAGTCCAGGCGAGGTAGCAAAAAATGAGTGATTTTTTAAAATAATTTGTTGCGACACTTTCTTAAATTAATAATTAGGAGAAAAATCGCACGAATCGAATGAAAATGTTTTGGACAAAATCCGATTAGCATCATTGCGAAAAAAATTCAAAATGTGCGAAAAAAGGGTTTTTTTGACTTTTAGACACGAAAAAAAACAATTAGTAAAAAACAAAAAATATAGTGTTATAGCGCTTGAAAAGACCAATAAAATTATTTTTGGGTCATTAAAATCGGTTGATAACTTTTTGCACAAAAAAATAAAAACCGCGAAAAAAAGCGATTTTTTGATGTTCAATTACTCATTTTGTAATTATCCTAGAAATGTCTTCCGGGGCTTCCTTTGCCCCCGAAACGTGCAGCATAGAATTCGTTTAGGTGCGGTCATCGTCTGCTGTGGCATTCCCGAACATGTACTCATGTGGTTTTAATGTTGCATTATGATATGCCTCCTGTATAAAGATCTCGAAGATTTTTGAAATATATAATGTAATGGGAATTTAATGAAAATCTCTTTGCCCTTTTCCTTGATGAAATATATTTGGTGTAATAAAATTTCTATAGGTGACAGCCTTTATCAAAAATGTCTACAATATTATTGTTAGTTTCTCTCATTAAATCACCTATTATTATTAAATTTGGTGTAAATCCATCAAAGTGCTCAAGAACCGGTAATTCTTGTTGAAATTCGACTAATGACTTTAATTCTTTGTATAACGGCTGCCATTCATCATAAAACCACATAACTTTTTCAAATTTTACATCACACATGCGCACGTTATTTGAAAAATTTACCAGAAAATGTGATTTTCTGCAACCCGAAGCGCCTGCTACGATTTCCCAAAACGGATGTAAAAATTGATATTTCATGTTTATCAAATCGAGTTTTTCGGGCAACTGATTAAAAAAGTATTTAAATGTATTTTTGTACAGATTACCTTCAAGATTATAACTGTATAGATAAACATTACATTTGTTTCATCAACACTTTATTGTTTACACATAATACAATAATTTTTACAACAACGTACTATGTAAGTTAATAGTTTTTTGAATCTCGCGTGTTATAAATGTTTTGAATTTATAATACAACTCGTGTAATAAGAATATATCGTTATAGTTGTTATTTAAAATCTGTATTATTACACGATCATCTGCATATCTTTTTCCTGTATTTATAACAAAGTACGCTACTCTACACATAATTCTTTAAACGTTACAAAAGATTTTATAATGCTTTTTACTGTTTCGATTTTAAATAGACAAAAATCTTTCATGTACAAGAGATTTTCTAACGTTGCATGCATCAGGTACTAGGTGTTATTTGTTCGTCTACAAACTTCTTACCCGTTAAAGTTTACAGGGTGATTCCCTTTACATAAAGCGTGTATTGGTGCAGTGTCTTTAGTTGTCTTGTAATCTTTGAAGTTATGGTTTGCTTCAAATTTGACACACCTGAATGGTGGTGTGCAGGTGTTTCACGTGAGCTGTGGAGTCCATAAACATGACAATACGATTGATTGATTATTGTAATTACAAACTTAAATTATTTCGGCCGGTCCTCCGCCTTACGGCACTACACCGGCAATTCCGCTACTACTTTCGTTCCGCTGACTTTAACAATTCTCGTTTAACATATAACGTGGTCAGTGCAGTACACCTACCCCAGCATTCGCCTTAGTGCAGGACCCGGGGAAAACCATGAAAAATCCGGGTCAGGGTAAGGTTGCTTCGAACAACAGGCTGCTCTCGGCCCCTAACAATTACAATTCTAACTATCTCTAAGCTTCCTTAACTACGAAGTTCAACGTGTCGCAATTGCGAGTCCAAATCTTATTGCGCTCCGCAATTTTTAGTTCTGGCTATTATGCCTATCGCACACATTTCATTTGCACAATTCTGTGTCTGGACCTTTACGTACTACAGCATTTCTGAGTTCCGGCTATTATGCGTTTAGACCACCGCACTTACGCGAGCCCGACCGTCCGCTAATCCGAGATGCGTAGTTTTGCGACGAGAGATGCAAATGCCTCGAGCCCTTCCCACCAGTTGTCCTCGTTCGTAGGCCTCGTGATTTCTACCGGCGTCCGTGGCCACCGCAGTCCTCCGTGGATCAAGCTCCTCTCGACTTCTTGTCTTCCATGCCGCTTCTTTAGCTAGTTGATCTGCGCACTCGTTCCCTCTTGTCCTGACGTGGGTTTTGGCCCAGTGAAATGTGACCTCGACTTTTCCTGCTAACTGCTTTGCTATCTACCACACCCCCAATTGAAGGTCGGAAGGTGTTTTCGTGGCTTTCAGCGCCTCCAAAGTCGACCGGCTGTCGGAAAATATCGAGCTTCCTGTGATAATCTGCCGTTGTTCCATCAGGTACCGCAGACATTTCCTGATGGCGACGAGTTCGCTCTGAAAGACGGTGCTCCCATTGGCCAGTTTAATTTTTTCCGAGTGGATCTCATCCACATTTCGGAATACCACGAACGCCGCTCTAGCTTTTTCTTCTTGTCTTCTGGAGTCGGTAAAATACCCGAAGTGGTGCGCCTCTTCTGCTCCGATTTCGTAGCTGATGCCGTCTCTGTCCGCGGGGTGTCCTGCCTCCACCATGTTGACACCTGCCCTCGATCGGCGGGGGTCCGATATTGAGATTTTTCCGTAGCTCTTCGTCCCCGGCTCCGGTTCCCAGGCGTCTCCAGTCGGCCAATCTCTGCAACAAGAAATCCACAGGCGGTAATATGCTCAAAACTAACGAGGTCTCGGTGGCCACCGTCCGATAGGCCATTGCCGCGCGAACCGCTAATATACGTTAGACCCCTAACCGTTTTTTTTTTTTATTATTATGGTAATTTATTAGCAATCAGAACAGTTTACATTAAATTTGTTCTATGAGATAATAGTACGACTTGTGTTGACATGCGAAGGGTGGTACCCAATGCTGTTTGCCCTTTTATTAAAATATATTGTTTGACAAAAGAATTGTAGATAATATATTACATATGTACATTAATCTGAGCTGTTAAGTTATAATTAACCTAATTTACAATAATTAATGAGATGGTGCTGTTAAATCACACGGCCAGTTTCTTTTTAGTCGTTTAGATTGCCTGCTTCCAGTAGTGGTTGGACGTTGACATTTGGATGTGATATCAGTTTGTTTTGATGTTTGGTTGCCATTTTCTCTATGACCTCTGTTACAAAGGGTATGTTTAGGTCTGTATGAATTGTCTGGTTGGATACGAACCAGGGGGCGTTAACGACAGCACACAGTGTTTTGGATTGAAAGCGTTGATACTTACTATTTGATTTGAAACACAGTACTCCTGATGAGTTTAGATACAGAACGTCCGTGTTTTTGGAAGATAGCGCTTGTTATATATGTGTACATAAGCGGGATTATAAATATAAAAAATTAAAAAAATCGCTTAGTTAATTCGAGATGTCTCGTGCAGTTATTAAGAATTCGGAGCTACTAAAAGCGCTTTCAGCACTTGGTCTAAAAGAAAGAACGTTTTTGTTGAAATCGGTAGGAGATAATCAAATTGATTGCATCTACGAATGTATTTATAATACTTTAAAGGGTAATGTACCTTTGATCGCTTTCGTCGCCACAAAAGCATCTTGAAAAAATTAGTGAAGCCAAGAAAATCGCTTTTGAAAAAAAGAAAGTTATTACTACAGAATAGTGGTGCATTATTACCTTTAATTCTTGGGCCGCTAATAAGTGGTTTATTGAGTAGTTCATTGAAACAAATCACGACACCTTCTTAAGATGGAACATGCTAAATAAATGATTACTGTACCATCAGAATTAATGCAGCGTTTAAATACAGCTGAAAATGTCGAATCAAAAATATTATCACAACTAGACCAAGATATGTAGAATGTTTTAGACCTGGAAACTTTCTGATCTAGTTTCTAATGGATTTAGCTGCAATATACTATGACCCTTCAATCCCACGGGTTATTCAGGTGCTGATTCTCTAATAAAATATGTGAAAACTTGGCGAACCAAGAGCAAAGCAGAAGAATGGTTAAAAAAACCTATACAATTCACAACCGAATAAAAGAAATTTGCCTAGAAATAAATATATTGTAAATAACATGTCTAAATTGTGGCAGGTAGATCTTTGCGACATGCGATCTTTGAGTAAATACAGTAAAGATTATAGTTATATATTAACGGTAATTGACATATTCAGCAAGATGACATGGGTAAGGCCGTTAAGTCTAAAACTGTCCCCTTGATAATAAATGCTTTTAAAGAAATATTTAACGAATCCGGAAAAATTCCTATGGAAATTCAGACCGATAACGGGAAAAAATTCGTAGCTAGGTCTGTTCAGAAATTTTTTGAAGACTGACAGATTCGTTCTTTTACTTTAAAAAATCCTGATGTAATAGAAAGTTTTAATAGAACACTTAAAACAAGAATGCGGCGATATTTTTCATATTCAAACTTCTACAAATACGTCCACGTATTGCAACAACTGGTATCATCATATAATAAGAGATATCACTCGAGCAATGAAAAAAATATACCGTAAGTTTGGAATAATTTGTACGGAAAGGGGTTCGGATGCAGAAAAACCCTAAACATAAAGTTAATCGGCATGTTATAATTAGTAAACGTTTTCATTGTTTGGGAAAGGATACGAAACTAATTGGAGCTGAGAAATTTTTAAAATATGCAAGGTTATAAAACGAAAACGTAGATTCATCCACAACGCAGGAGTCGTTCACTGTTATCTGAAGCCGAAAAACATACTCTTATAGCAACGGACACATTCAGTTAATAGACCTTGGTCTCGCGAAGTGGTTATCAGCAAAGCACACAGAGTTTGCGGCACACTGCGTTACATGGTGTTCCTGGTTAGGTACTTATGTCTAACCCAGGAGTTAGCCCGTTTGGTCGTAGCTAATTGATACGCAGAAGTCCTCCAACGACACCAACTCCGCAGCAAGAAAACACACAGTTGCCCATGGAGAATATAATGAATATACCAATCGGCGAAATTCCTGATTAAGTCGTGCCCACGTCGGAAATACAAAAATGGATTGGGTCTATTGACTCCCTTTTAAATGAAGTATGCGGTATAGTCTCGGAGGGAAAATTAAATTCAGACCAAAAGCTTCGCGTCACAAATCTGTGCGGCAAGGTCACAAGCGGGACGTTCCAGATGGCCGTCTTATATCAAGCACCGAAGCAGAAAACCATAATGGCGTACAATACTATTTATTTAGCTTTATTAACTTTATTCAGCACTTACAAGAAGAGCAGAATGTCACGAACTCACTTCAGCAGTTCACAGATGTAAAAAAATTAAAACCTGATGAAAATACCTCTTTTGTTGACATGCTTAAAAAAATGCTGAAAATTTTATCCGCCCAAACAACTTAAGCACTATCGCAAAATATCCCAACGACAAGACCAAGTCTCTCGTCCAAAAAATAATTTTACCAGAGGAACTTAAGCTTCACGTCTGGGGCATAAGGAAGGTCAGAAATGGGGGTGTAATCATTAGTACAGAAACGAATAAAGACACCGAGAAGTTAAGGAATTCTGCAAAACTTGCCTGCTTGCCGTTAAAGAACCGATCAAACGACGTCCTAGGATTTTGCGGTCATTGGTGTCTCTGTAGGCTGTAGTGAAAAGGAAGTTTTTGAGTGTATTTCTGAACAAAACCTTGCTGATAAATTTCCTAATTTTTCCTTGGGACAATCAAATTGAGCCACAAATCAAGTAAGTTAAATCTGTCCACCAGCAACTACTTAGTAGAAGTACCACCTAACATCAGGAAAACCCTTATCAATCAAGGACGAATATCTATCAATTGGTCGTCTTATCCAATTATTTAGAGACTTCACGATTGTAACCAGGTGCTTCAACTGTCAACAGTTTGGTTATTCAGTCAGGTTTTGCCGGGAAAGTAGCTAATTTTAACGTTTTGAATGTTTTAATTATTTCAGAGGTATTGGTATGACGAAATTTAAAATTTGAGTTATATGGTTTCACATTCTTTTTAAGCAATTCTTCTGCTATGATTTCAGATGAATTTAAATGTTCGGTTGCTTTAATTGGTATATTTGTAAAGAATTTTTCAAAAATTTGAGCTATTTCTGCTGGGGTAGTAATAAGACCATTTTCGTTTTGAATATTTAGTTCTCGATCTTGCGGTTTAACTTTGCCTGTTTCAGTATTTATCACTTTCCATACTGTTTTAATTTTATTATCAGATTTTTTAATTTATTGCTTAAATAAATTGACTTTGCAGTTCTACAAACTTTTCTAAATGTTGATGAATATTTTCTTACATATTCTTTAAAACTACTGTTATGATTATAAGTTTTCATATCATATAATTCGAACAGCTTTTTCCCACTTTTCCTAATTCCTCGAGTGGCCCAGTCACTAAATTTGAATTCATTACCAAAAGACATGCTTTTAATTGGAAACAACTTTTCAAATTGAGTACTTATGACGTTAAAAAATCTGAGTAACAGACGCTTGGGTTCACGTTTTCTAAATGAGACAATTTGTTTAATAAGATTTCTTTATATTTTTGATTTCGGATTTCTGTTACTACCCTTTTTGTTCTTTTGATAGGTACACATCAGTTTTATTGTATGGAAATGATATAGTTTGGCCACTGTGGTCAGACTTAAGACAATTGATTACAGCTTTATCGGTATAGTGACAGCTACAAAAACAATTATCAAGACAAGTAGCTGTGGTTTCAGTGATTCTAGTTGGTTCTAGAAATACATTACTTAAATTGAAAGATTTAAACAGATCAATTAACCTGGCGGTAAGCGTACTTTTTGTTAACAAATCTACGTTAAAATCGCCACACACTATTAAATGTTTTTTACTTTTATTGAGTAATGTCAATAGATCCTCCATTACAGATTCAAAAACAGCAAAATTAGTCAAGAGGAATCCTGTATACGCATACAACAATATATTTCTCTAGCTCAACACATGATAATTCAATAGTGCTTTCAACCGTAAGACTTACAACATACTTTCGCTCTTTAGCTTTTATGTTATTTTTAATAAAAATCAAGGAGGCTCCTCGTGTGGTCGTCTTACGATTGTAAGAACTAACTACACAATAATTCTTAAATGAAAACACCATTTCATAGTCCTTCAGTCAATGCTCGGTGACACAAAAGACATCATTTTGAAATTTTTCTAAAAATAATTCTACTTCCAACTCCTTGCCAGAGAAGCCTTGCAAGTACTGATGAACTAATTTAATATAATTTTCCTTCTCCTTTGTCGTACTAATTAGTAGTAGTTTCCTTGTTTAATATTTATAGCACTATTACTATTGCAAGCGCTATCATTTATACAACTCTCCTCACGTATAACAGGATCATTCGTCTCTGAAATATATGGGAGGAGGTAGTCTTGCTCAATAGAAGACGACTTTCGGCTGATCTGATGATGAATGTCCTTTTTATTTATATCAGAGGCAATTAAAGTTGCAATCTCTCGTTTAAAAATTTTGGCAGGTACATAGTATCTCTAGTCAATATGAAATTACTAATAAATTTATTAGTGTCAAAAAAAAAAATTTGTCATGATGACGAGTCATATTGTATATGAGTGTATTCAAGTAATGAATACTATCATTTTGATTTTTTGTCAGGGTAGCAGAATAAGGAAATGCACATAGCATAACTTTATTCACCCCTTTTGTCAGTAAGTGGTCAATACATTTTTTCAAATCTGTTTTACTTACTCTATGACTGTTTCCTATTAATATCACAATATTTGTTAACTGACTGATTTGAGTACTTTTTATTTTTGCTAAAATTTGCTTGAAAGATGCTTCTGGCAGACAATAGTTAGTAATATTGCTATTTCTATGGTGAAGTAATGGACCTATACCTCTACCTATTCGATCTGAGAACATAATTGTATGCATCTTTTCCGTACAAACAGTACTTAAGTCATTTGTTAATATTGGTCCTGTACTATGTAATGGTACCTCTGGTTTTGATACCTGTAGCTGTTCAACCAAAGATATTTGGCATGTGCACTCATTGTTTTGTTTACTGACTAGGGAATCAAATCGATCTGCATTATAAGTACACTGCTCAATTAGTTGATCAGCCGCAAGTATATGTTCATTTATTTGCTTCTGAGCCAGTTCATATTTATTGCATACTTCCTTTAAAGATTTCTGTAGTTGATCAATTTCACACTGCAACATATCAATGTGAGGGTTATAAGAAGATTTATTTTGTTCCATTTGATTTGAATATAATTATAGTTGGCCGAGTAGAAAGGAATTATCTTTCTTATATTTAGTATATAATTTAATAGGCCTGTAAAAATTTAATTTTCTTTGTGACTTTTTAACGAATTTATTTAGCTTACAATACTTTTTTAAGCATTTATCTAAATATGAACGGCTACAGAAAGATTTACAATTCAAAGCTGGACTTGAACTACACTCAACTAATTCGTCATACAAATTCTGAGTGTCCTGAGATTGTTGCACTATTTTCTCTTGCTGAAGTTGTGTTATTTGCTTATGGGCATCACTGAGTTCATGTTCAAGGTGATTTATCTGTGACAGGGCCTGTTCATGAATGTTACTGCATTTTTCGAGACTATCCACTTGTACTTGAAGTTGATTGCGTTGGTCTAAGGTGTCCATATAATCAATGTGTAACTCTGTCAGTTAATTTTTCAACGCTGTGTATTTTTTCATGAAGATTGCCAATTCTTCTTCACCATCGTCTCGCTCTTGTAAGAGTCGGGCATTAAGATCTTTTGTGACCTTGAGTTCTTCTAAGGTCAGCCGCAGTTTAGTTTCCAACTCCAGTAATTTAGCCCCGCTACGGGTTGACATCTTTGTTTGCTGTGCGGCCATGCACAGCTGCTAGCCGATAAAACGCCCGCACTCGTGATATCACTTAAACAATCAATAATACACTCGTTCTATAAAAGCTGAAAAATTAAGTAATGAACCGACACTCAATTCGAATGGTTTGGAAGCTTTTCTCCAGTAAAAAATTTTGTGGTCTTTTAATCATATTACCTACGTTACACGTTCACATATATATTTTATTGGCAAATTCCATTATTTTAGTGAGAACCTTAGGAGTTTTACTTTAAATTTCCTATATTACAATTTAGCGATGGGCTGCATTATTTAATGCATTCGTTTTTTAAGTTTAGGTTATTATTAAGATGTTTAGCATTGCTTAGGGTGGACTTATAGATTATGGTTGCATTTATAGTGACTATTGTAGGACCGTTATCAAATGAAATGTGTGAAACACTTTTGATATAGTTAGATGAGACACCCTTAGTAATAAAAAATTGTAATAGGTGTGAAGTTTTCTTAACATCTAATGGTCACTATGGTAGACTGTTGGTTAAAAGAAAGTCAAAATTATTTTTTGATACGAGCTGATATAAATTTCTGCCTTTGTTGTTGTTAAACATGCACCTCAATTATAACTTTTATATTTAAATTTTTGAGCTCAACGTTATTTTTTGTGACTCGCCTGCATAATACTATTTTGAACAATAAATAATTCTGAAATATAACTGTAGTAAAAAAATGTATATGTATGTATTTTTGGAATTTTGCTGTTTGTTTTTAAAGTCTGTATTTTCTGTAACCCGTACTTTAGCAAAAGTACTATTAATTGTACATGATGTGTTTCCAAAGTGTTAAAAGGTTGGATGTTCAGAAATTGCTAAAATATAAGGACCTTTTGACTATGTATGAAGATGAATCTCTTAACATTTGAAAAACATTTTTTCTAAACCTGTAGGTCTTTCTGATAGCTTTAACTTGTATGAGAAGAGTATAAGAATGAAATCTAGTACCAGAATTATCATTAATGGTTTTATTTTCAAACGAGCTTTCAACTTTTGTTTTAAAAGTATGCTCATACTTTTCAAAGGTATATTTAATATTAGAGTGGCACAGAAAAGTTCTCTTACTGCTATTTTATTATAAGAATTGAATAAGCTTTTTAAAAATTTGCTGAAATAATAGACATTTTAAAATTTAAAATCAGATTTTTGGCTTAAAAATAGGTTTTTTAATTGTACACTAGAACCCCTGGAGCATGAGCATGATGAATAAGTCGAGGTATATTTTTTTCTTTCACAAATGGCTCAGCGCTATAACTTCTATATGTATATTTGAAAGTGTGTGTCTTGTACAGTAAACAAAGCATTTCCAACATACTTTAGAAACAAAGAAGTTTCTTCCGTTTCAATATGAGCTACGGTTATAAACAGTCACTATTTTATTTTGAAAAAGAAAGCAAATTCACAAAGAGGTTTTTATCTTCTACTGTAATGCCAAAAGTTATGTTGATATTTGTTGTCTTGCAAAGCTCAAGATATACATCAATAATTATTGATTTGTTCTTATTCTAGCTGTTTTATTAAGAAAATGATAAGTATACTATTGTTGATTGGTTTTATAATTATTTTGATGAACATATCGAAAATTGGGTCATCGATTTAAAAATCTAGAGGACAAATAAATTAATTTCAAAAACAATCTGTTGTATAGATGATTTTAAATGCTTGAGTCATTGGTGTAAATATATTACTATGTGAGCTATAGGTGTTTAAATTTAATCAATCGTTAGTGTTATACAATACATTATACAATAAATGTATGAATGGAAAAAAAAACACCTTCAAAGAATTTCCATGGGCAGATTTTTAGACCTTAAAAATATATATTTTGAGGTATCTTGTCCATTTTTTGCTCATTATGCGCACACTATTTTTTATGTTGCCTTCCTTTCTTTTGTAGTAAAGTAGTGTTCCTTACTTAGTTTTGACCAATTCTTTACTTTTTCTGCGGACTTCGGTTAGCTCTATGATATTTCTTTGATGTTTTTGCCTCTTTTTCGAATTGTTTAAAAACAACCTTCAGAGAAAAGTAAATTTGCATTAAATGAGCAGACTTTCAGTTTTTCTGTGCGGTTGCGTTTGTGTAACACACTGTTGCCCTCCTCAGATTTCGCGGGGCTGATTGTAGTTAGGACATCAGTGGCTGCGACATCACACAATTCTTCTATATTGTCTCGTTTAGATAGATGTAGATTACCATTTGAAGGAACACGGTGAAACTGTTATGGACACCTGGGCATTGCGGTATCTATGGCAATGAGAAAACCGATGAATTGGCTGAGCAGGGATCTAGTGAGGCTTATATCGGCCCAGAACCTGCTTTAGGTATTTTACGAAGTGCTGTTCGAAGTTTTATTAAGGAGAGGACACGCACTCATCATCGAATGTACTGGAAGAACCAGGGCATAATTTCAGCAAAACTTTTAATAAAGGACTGCCAAAAGTGAGCTACAGAACTCCTTAAGTAGGCCACAGCTAAAGACAACCATAGGATTTCTCACAGGACATGCGTCTGTTAAAGAACACCTCTGAAAAATTGGTAAATTCAACGGTGACCTTGCATGCAGACTTTGTAGCAAGGCCTTACATATCCTATGCAAGTGCGATGCGCTGTGCAGGAAAAGACAACATACATTCGGGAGACAAGTCCTGAAACCGGAAGATTTTCAGACACGCCCTGTAAAGGACCTGTATCTGCTGATTCAGGGGACATCAATTACAGATTACTCCATACAAGTGTATCTTAATGCATTTAATGTTAGATTCCCAAATGCTTCCGAAGTGCGGGGCGCGTGGCGGGATCATTGTCCACTCGATGCGAAGCTCCTTTTTAATGTCAAATTGGACAGTGGAGTTTAATAAAATAGAATAAATTTCGCCGAGCTGTGCCTTAGCTCCGACAAAATGGGTGACATTGTCCGAGTATATAACAGACACTGGACCGCGGAGGGAAGTAAACCTTTTGAAGGCGGAAAGAAACGCATCGGATGTAAGTTCCGATACAAGTTCGATATATATGGCCTTAGTAACCATACAGACAAACAAACATATGTAAATTTTCTGCGAGTGTTGACCTCTACGGCAAGTAGGTATATAAGCAACAGGCCCGGAAAAGTCTACTCCGGTATGTACAAATGCTTTAGCGTCGCGGACACGATATCGTGCGAGTTTAGCCATTTTAGGTGTTGAGTGTGCAGAATTTAAGCGAAAACAAGTATTGCATTTGCGGCAGCGGGAACGAATGACTGTCCTACCATCCAATATCCAAAACCGCTGTCTTATAATAGACATCAGTAGCCCGGGGCCCGTGTGGCAGTAAGTATTGTGGTAATGGTCAATAATTAAATTAACTACGCGGTCACGTTTAGGTAAAAACGCGGGATGCTTGACCTCGTAAGGCAGGTCCGAATGGGACAGTCTGCCCCCGATACGTAAGATTCCGTAGTCATCGGTAAAGACAGACAAACTGCGCAACTTCTTAGACGGAAGTTCGCCGGCTTTAATTAAATTTAATTCGTTAAAAAAGTGAATACTTTGAACTATTCGAATAACAAATTTTTCAGCGATTTGAATACCTTTAACAGATTGATCACCATTATGTTTTTGCTCGCAAATTTGAGAATGTCCATGAATATGCTCAACAGTTTATTCCACGAACAAACACGGTTGACTATAGTGTCAAAAACACGTGGTTCGAAATTTGTGGCTTTAACAACAAACGCCTTCGATTTGAACTCTGGTAAAGTTTCATACTCAATCGGGATGAATTTTAGAGGCCATTCGCTCCTAGACTGATGAAGCCAAGCAGGACCATTCCACCACAGCGAGTGTTTAATTAAATCAGAGACCAGCATGCCGCGTAAAAGACAATCACTGGGATTCTCTTTTTTCGGACACATGAATAAAGCAATCGGCAGGTAAATTTTCATGTATTTTAGCAATACGATTGCTGACAAAAATGGACTACCTATGTGGCGATGAGTGGATCCACGAGAGCGCTATTGTAGAATTTGAGAAAGCGTGAACACCTGTAATAGGTACACGAGCGGAAAATTTATCGCGAACAAGCTTGGACAGCAGCAAAGCTGCGACAAGTTCTAATCGCGCTAGCGTTGTTATTTTAACTGGAGAAACCTTTGACTTTCACATAAAAGCCGGAAGGTGATATTACATCAGGATCAGTGATGTGTAAATAAACACAACAACCATAACCACTGAAATTCGCGTCACAAAAGGCTACGATGTTCACTACTGCTTTTCTAACCATACAAATATGGCGCAGAAATTTTAGACAAGAGAGTGCGGAATAATCGCGTGCAAAAGCTGAAAAGCGACTGATGATGGATTCCGGAGGAAACTCATCCCAGTCTATTTTAGCTAGCCATAGTTTCTTAGTAAGAATTTTGCCGTACAGCATGACTGGAGCTACAACGCCAAGTACGTCGAATAAGCGGGCAACTAGTGATAGAATCGTGCGCTTTGTGCATTTATCTTCTACAGCGACTGTTGTCAAAGAAAAGTAATCGTCAGCAGGATCCCAGGTTAAACCAAGGATTTTAAAATTGTGAATATCGTTACCCATGCTAGAAAATTTTACTGAGCGGTGAGACTCGGGAAGAACCTCCAATAAAGCGGGTGAATTAGTGGCCCATTTGACAAGGTCGAAAGAGCCTAATTTAAATAAATCGATTAATTCGCGAGACAATCGCATAGCAATCTGTTCATCGGGAACCGAATGGACATAATCATCATTCCCTCGAATAATTCTCCCATTTCGCTGTGTTCTGTGTGCGGCCGTTCGGGTTCTGAGCTCCCACCTTCAATTGCACTGGTGCTCGTGTATTCCTGAGGCTGCTGCTCCATTTGAACCTGTTACAAGTAACATTTAATGTCATCTAACAGCA